>VYZT01010521.1:10746-96967 GCA_013400735.1 Pomatostomus ruficeps
CCGCTCCCCGCGCTGCCCCGCTCCCCGCGCTGCCCCGCTCCCCGCGCTGCCCCGCCGGGAGAGCGCACGGGCACCCCGAGACCGCGGCCGGCTCTAACGGGCAGCGGTCAGTGCAAAAAAACCTCACAAATGCAGAAAAAACCTCAGAATAAAATTAATCTACTCTAGTCATGTAATTTATTTCAGAGGTCCCTGATTCTTGGAGTTGTTGCACTTGTTTTTAATAGGCATAGACATAATAAAGCTGTTTAACATATTCAGATGCACATGGTTTATGATCAGACTTCTAGTCTATTCTCATTTTTTGGTGTGCCCAGTTACTGCTGGCACCAGAGGCAGTTCTGTCTGTGTGCTACGTTGTAGAAGGCACCCAGAGTGAATTTAGTTCAAATAACAGTAACAATTGGTTTGTAAACAGATAAATATGAACAGCAGTGTTAAAGGTGCAGGAAAATTTAGTCTCTTTTGGCTCTTGCTGATTTGATAAAGTTCTGTAAAAGTTAGAACAGTCACAAAATCTAGATATTCTGGGGTTTTTTTGGCACATCGGTGGTCATACTTACTTCCATTGGCATAGAAAGCTATATGGCTTGTTCTCACATGGAAGTGGAAACTGATTCTTTTTTCAGGAAAACTTTTTCTTTCCCTAGTCACACAATCTCCTGCAGTACAGTTGCTTGATTTTACCTGATGATTGTTTGATTTTTCACTGTCTTCCTGACAGAGTGGATACATTTCCTAGGAAATGTTGAGTTTGTGTCCTGGCTGGTTGGTGTGGGATGGCTTCTGTGATCACAGACGCAGCAGCAGCCAGTGTCTGGAGTGTTTTGTCCCAGGTTTAGTTGCTGGATATGACACACTTGATTTCTGGTTGAGGCCAATAGAATGTCATTGTCAAAGAAGTCTGAGTTAGGCACCTGACTAAAAATTCTTTCGCAATTATTACCTAAAATAATTAAACCACAGACTTTATCACATTCCTACTGGATCTTGTCAATCTCAAGTGTGAGAAAAATATTTCTAATGAATGAGGAGCCCTTTTCGGATTACTATCTAAATCAGAAGTGTGGTTAATCTGGTTTGGAAGAAAATAAACTTAATAATGCCTTAACATATCTTGAAGTGTCTTAAATCATATACTAATTGCTTTGTTATTTGTTAAATGTGCAGTAGACTACAAATTGACACCATTTCTAACTTTTTTTTTAGGTTCTTGGGGTGTCAATGTTTTAATACCAGAGCAGCAAATAAATCAGTGGTGAAGTCATTTTCTAAGTGGAAGAGGAAGTTTTTCAATACAAAATTGTGGTAGATACAGTGAAATTCTGAACAGATTTTTCTCTAAGGAGAATGACATGCTTTCAAGATCAAGTGCATTGAAGGGGCAGTTTTGTTTGCCTGAAAGAAAAAAGAAATGTAAAGGACAAGTAAACAATTTGAGGATAAGCTACACTTTTTGTTGGGAAAAAAAATCAATATTTTATTTATGTGCTATCAGTTTATTTCTGGATCATAAGAAGTATTCCCTCTGAGTTTTAATCTTAACAGTCTGAGAGGTGTTTGGTACAGATTTGAGCCCCTCTCGATACATTTGCTGGCTATACTAAATAACCATGAGCTCTGCTGGATTGCTGTTCACGTCCATGAACTGAAGTAGTAAATGGATTGGTTTTCTTACAGTGATAGAACGAACCAGAAGAGTTGTCAGTATTTTCAATTAAATGCAAACTTCAGCTACAGAAGGTTTGTATTAATTAATCATGGAAAAAAATACATAAAGCAGAATTTTAACAGCTTTTTAATCTAAAACACATTTTTTATTCCAAAAGCTTCATGTTAGCCTTCTCAGAAAGGTCCAGAAGCTATAAGCTACCAGAACGTAACAGATCTCACTCTTGCTTGCCCATTACCAACCCTGAAAGTTTGCTTGTCCTTTAAGAAAAATGTAATGTTGTGAAATTCCTTCCAGTAGTGCCACTGTATTTTGTCTCCAAATAAAAGAAGCTTATTGTAGTATGTTTGCAGAAAAATTCTAAACAAAAATTATACAGCTTATTAGAGTGTGGGAATAGGGATCTAAATTTTAAATAAAATTATATATATATATAAATTGGTGCTGATTTTATAATTGCGCAGTTTGTTTAGTTTTTTCTTACTTTTAAATTCCAACTTAAAATTATGAGGTTTCAGAAATATATTGAAAGTTTAACAATGTTTAAAAATAGAAGAGCATGAGAATTCATGCTTTAAAAATGATTTTTAAATTTGTATTTTATATTGTTTTATCTATCTGTCTTTGCAAGCAGTCTTCAGGTTAAAGATACTTCTAACAGGTTACAGTACATTTCCTCTATATGTAAATTAGATTGGATAATAGAAATTCATAAACAACCCATAATATTCTTTGAAAGCTAAGCTTTAAACTTCATTTTGTGTCCATTCACAAATAAATTAAATTTGGTCTAAAACAGTGGATCTATGCCATTTTGACATTGACTCATTTTGCAAGGCTTAGGCAGCTAGACATCATTTTAAAGGAAATATTAACTTATATTACATATGTATATTTTTTGTCAGTTGTCTCTCAGTTCTGGAGGTATATTATTTTAATCATTCCATGCCTTAATACGCTTGCAATACAAGAATCTCCCCAAATGGGTGAACACAAAAAGGCTTCCTGTTTTTAGACTCAGAAATTAAACATTCGGCTGTGGTAGCCAAAAACCATAGATTAATCTAAAGGATCATGATAAAATATAATTATTTTACTAAGTCATGGGATAACAACAAACTCAAAACTAGATCTGCCTAACTCATTTTACATAAATAAATACTCTCATGTCTAAAAGTACTGCCTATATTGTTTTCCACACCACTGCATTTAATAGAACTGCTGAGAGGACTGTATATATGATTTTAAACTTAAGTTGATTTTTCTTACTCTTGAAGGAGTGTTTCTTTGTGAAAGCAGTTCTTACAGCTTTGTTTTCAACCAGCTAAAAATGTTTTATATATTTACCTTAACCTGTTGTCCTCCACATTCTATTGTCCTAATTGTACTGTTTTCTGATTTGTATTTATGTCTTGAGACAGTAACTTTTTGAATAAAAATAAACCTACAGTATGTTGTATGTTTGATCTTTTTAAATTGGGGTTATGGGAGGACAGTGAAGAAAGGGGTATGAGTAATGCAAATGTTATGTTTATAGAAATCAAAATCTTTTTCCATGTCTTTTAAGTGTTTGTCTCAGAGTTGGGATAATGTATGAAAAACTGCACTGTTTTATATTTGTAATAAATTGTACAAGTTTTTAAAATGTGAATAAAGCACTAATTGGGTAATAATTTAAAGCAGAAAAGTTAATGCAATCATGATTGTTTTAAATATGCTTTAATTTGAGATAAACTTGTTAAAAGAATTAGTGTAAATACAGAGTGAGCTTTTGAAGAGGTTAGTACCTGCAAATAAAATTTTTAAAATTTGTATAGAACTTTTACATGCCAAGAAAGCAGTGGTTAATTATTTTTGTGTTACGTTTTTTAAAGGTGTATTAATAGCCTTTCTGTTGGTTTCTTTTTCCTAATAACTATTACCTGATTTTACTCAGAATGCTTTTGATTCAGACCTTGGAGATGCTGTACATAGTCCAGTGGAAATACCATGAAATGTGTGTGCTACTTTCCATTCCTTAAATTTACTGTACACCTGGTAAACATTCTGAGCTTAATTGGCCATTCCAGCAAGGGAGTGAGGGGAAAACCCTAAAGATCCCTTCCCCTCCCGTTCCCCTCTTCTCAACTACTGAGCACCTCTAGCTGGGGATTGAAAACTCCTTGGTAGTGCAGGACTGTTTAAAGCAGTGACTTTGAAGAGATGACACTTCTAATCCTTGCTGATAACTTCAGCAGTTTTGGGTTGGTTTCTATTTTAGTTACTATTATTGCAAATGTTCATTATTCCTGTCTCTAAATCCTGCTGTAAATTCAACAGTATCTTGTGGAAGATTGTTTTGGTAGGTTCTAAGTTTATAATGCAAGAAAAATACCTTCACTATACAATGTAGAGTCTGTTCTAGTTACAACGTTTTGGTACAAAAGCCTGTAAATGGAAGAAATTGGAGTTTTGAAGAGAGATATGATAAAAATGTAGAAAAAAAGCAAACTATTCAGAGAAAGTAAAGCATGTCCTCTGGTTTACCAGAGAGGCCACAGGGAAGGTATTGACACAGAATGAATTTCAAAGGAATAGTCTCCACATATTCTGTAAAAAGTATTTCTTGATATTAAACAACCAAAGACAATATGTAAGACGTTAGTGATGGCTGTTGTTTGTTTGTTTTCTCCAGTGGTTGGTGTGATGCTGCTTCCTGTAGAGTGTTAGAGCTCAGAAATCCCCATCTTTAATCTCGATATAACTAAAAACCCCCCTCTCTAAAATCTGCTCCTCTATTTTCCCCATAGTTTACACATACACTTGTCCTAGTGTGGGGTTTCAGGACAGCAGTACAATTAACTTCCTGCCCATACTGGATTTTTTGAGCTGCTTTCATTCACAACCATTCTTTGCTGCCTTTTAACCCATAGATACATTATTTTTTTAATAGCCTGATGAATGTCAAGGACTTGTTCATTCTTTGAAGCATTTGTCAAAATTGTCAATTTGTGCTTCAGAGTTCTTTTGATAAGACACAAATTGGTTCTTTAAAAATATTTTCATTCTTACTTAACTGCCTTAATTTTCTTTGATCAATTTTTGATACTGAAATGTAGCTTATGCCATTGCCTCATTTTTCATAATCCCATGTAATTTCTTGTACTGAGACTGTTTAATTTCATATATATTTGTTGGCATCCAAAAGGGGTCGTGTTTTTGATGGAGGTGGATGATGACATGTGCTCAGCGAACAAGGTAATGTAGGACAATACTGTTCTATAATAATTCTGTTTCAAAAGTAACAATTCCATGTGAATTGTGCCTGTCGTTTTCATCAGTTGTCACTCTCTTCTCTATCCCTTCTTCACGTTGCTGAGCTTTCTTGAATGTTTCTTTGATTAAATCTTAATTTTCGTATTTCTTTATAGTTTTTACCAACTAGACATCATTACAGCTGTTGTAAATGGTGCCTTCTAGCTAGAGATTCAGTTGCTGCTTTTTGTTGTGGTTTTCTGCAGTTATTGCCAGGTTTTATGGATGTAAATCATAGTGGCAGTACAATGGTAAGAAGCTATAACTGTGCCCAGAAAAGTGATCCAAAGCATGTTAAAGTGGTTGGATGGCTGGCTGACAGAAAACCTCCTTGTCCTTCAGAGAATGTGTACAGTTCTTTAATGTCACCGTGCTTCCCAAACCTGATTGTGTAATTTCTGCTGAGCTTTTCTCAGCAGTTTTTCGATTGGAAAATAAGAGGAAAAGTCATCATGTTTTGTGTATATTAACTGGTTTTGTCCAAGAAAAAGCTTCAGTTTCCTGTTTTAAAAGTGAAATTTGTGTTCAGCTTCTAACAGCTTGAATTCTGCACTTTCAGAAAAGCTATTTAAAAGAACCTAATAAAATAAAATATAAAAGTAATAAAACCTCTGGAGGCCTAGAACATCTCAAATTAGGAAGGAGATGTGAAGTTGGTAGTTACTTGGTGAAAGCATTCAAGTAATACAGCAAGGCTCGGGAAAGTGGATTGCTGAGTTTGAAGAGAGTTTCTCGTTTGTTGGGTAGGTGATGGCAGGTGGGAGATCAGTGCACACAGCAGCCGCCTGTTCCTGGTCTGCTGGGCTGGGGGTGCAGCTGGAGTGTTCTCTCAGAAGTTTAGCAGGGGTGGTGTCCTTGTGCTCAGCCAGCCCTTCTCTGGACTGCTCATTCCGTGCCTTTGCCCTGAAGCTTTTCTCGCTGCGTCCCCTGTGCCACCTGTAGGGCCGGGCTGTGGGATGTGGTGTGAGCGCTGCCGCGGTTCCTGCAGCTCCTGGGAGGGCAGCCTTGGCTCAGGGCTTCAGCTCCGCTCTGCTCCCGCGCTGCCCAGCTCTGGGGTTCTGTGCTGGGCAGCTGCTGCCACTGTAGCCCGGCCCACAGCTCCGCACGACACCTGCTTCCCACCCCATACAGCCATCGGAGAACCCTGCAGTTGGCTGCTGCTTTGTGAAAAGCAGTTAAACCACAGTTCTTGAGCGACATGTGCACCCATCTCTTATTATTTTAACATACTCTTTTCACATGCTTAAATTCTGTTTTCTTCTTTTCAAACTGCTGCACTCCACCAAAAGTAAAAAAGCAAACCACATCCACTTGTTTTTCATATCATGCACAAAAGCACTTAAAGATGTGGCATATCTTATATTTAGCCTGCTCTTTGTATTGTTCATCTTAAAACACTGAGCTGTCTTTTACACAACTGTTCTTATGTATCAACTGACAAAACCTGTCTTTCCATTATTTCTGTTGCCAGTTTATAATCTCTTGAATCTTGAAAAGCAGATTTCTTGGGGTGTTTTTTTTAACTGAAGTCTTCCATTACAGACAAGAATCAAAGTGCTCTGTGAAACCCAGCGTGGATTAGGGAAGTGGCATTGTCAGTGAAAACAGAATCTTGTCAGCTCCATCCTGTTTGAGGGCTGATGGTCTTACAGTTTAAGGGCTTATTGTGTAAATGCTTGTAACTGGAGAAATCTGTGAATTTGGACTATTGGTCACTTCCCTTGTTAGGGACCTTTTTTCCTTGCTCATACCAATAGCTTGTACGTGGTGAAAGCAGCTTGTTGAAGTGCTGTGAAGTAAAAGAAGCAGGTGTTCTATTTAAAGCTGCTTTCATTACAAATTCTCTCTTTTATTTATTTTTTTAACCTTCTGCTTCAGACTGACTTTTAACTGCATAGTTCACTAGCTCACTTGGGTCAGATTTGTAGATCTGACAGAAAGGAAGGGTGCCCTGTAGAGCAGAGAGACTGCCAAGGATGCAATTTCAGCTATTTGTGTTGCCTTTTCCTGGGATTTGTGTCGAGTTAACCAAAGAGAATAGGCTGTTTGTGTTTGTTCTGGCACACTTCTGATTTGTCTCAGGTTGTGACAGAGCTGCAGATTTTGTGGATTTAGGCAGTTTAGAAGCGTCGTCTCTGCACACACTGTTTCTGAATTTAACAGTGTTCAATTTAGGTCACTTGATCCATTAGTAAAGTTCAGAACACGTCTTTTAGTTTTTTTAAATCCCTACTCGCAAGGAAAGGCAAATTTCTTTCCTTTTTGAATTTGATTTGCTGTTCATCTCTCATTCATTTACCAGAAATGAATGGTGTGGAGTGGTCCATGGAGCCAAACCACAGCACTCAGTGATGGATAATCAAAACTGTGGTAACGTGGCGGGGTGAGTCCTGTGGGTGGGTAACGACTGGTGGTGTCCAAACACAAACACTCACGCAGGTGACAGCTCCAGAGCTCCTTTACACCGGCGTGACTCGCATCTGGAGAGCAGAGACGCTCTGACCGGTCAGCTTGCTGGGCCCTGCCTGACAGCTCGGCCACCATGTGGCTCCTCCTCAGGCTCTGCCTCCTGCATGGTGTCCGACATGTGGAGTGCCCATCTTCTCTGAAAGGGCGGTTAATTATCATTCCTATTATCACCAAGCTGCCAGCAGCCTTCCCAGCCCTGTAACCCTGGGTCAGACACCTTCTGACTCCCCCAAATTAATTTTAAATTGCTTAGTGTGATCAACCTGGGCCAGGAACTGCAGTCATGTCTCACCTGCCTGCAGAGTGAGATAATTAATTTTTTTCAGGAAAATGCTAGAAATAAACCAACTTGATTTTGAGTCAAGGCTTTCAAGGCATTGTATTCTAGGAATAAAAGTACAGATCTGATGCATCAGCATGAAGTACACCCCTAATCCCTGTAGGACTTGTTGGGGAAGAGGAGTGGGGACCCTCCTTCAGCTGTGTACATTGAATGGGCTGATTATTGCTGAATGTCAGAACAGTGGTTCTTGTGATGAGGGACTTTTTCCATACAATTCTAAGGTAAGGGAGGGTGGATGTTAGAGGAATTTTGACTGAATGAGCCTTGTCTTGGCTCAGGTACATACGATTAAATAAACTGGTGGTCATGATGCAGCTGATTATAAAGAACTCTGCTTCTAAAGGACGAGTCTGGCAATTACACGAAGTAAAGCTCAAGTTAGTAGTACAGGCAGCCCAAATCAGTATATTTTATAAGTGATGCAAGGCATCTTCTGCAAAGTCAAATAATTAATTCTGTTTTCATTCTAGTATTTGGCCTCTGATTTGTTGGAACATCAGGTGTTTTTTTTCCATTATTTCTGTTTCTCTTGCTGCTATCCCTAGTGGAGATGCAGGTATTTTTTTCTGTCACTCTTCTAAAACACAGGGAGTTTTTCTAGGTATCTTTGGTCCCTATTGTATTTTTTTAAACATATCTCATTTTTGGACAACGGAGGCTTTTTAGTGCTGTTTCTGTACAGTTCTTGACACCTAACACATTACCAAGTGAAGATAACCTTCATATTGGCAGACAACTTGAGACTTTTTTGACAGCTCCTAGTCTCCAGCCAGAAGAAATTGCGACCAGATTGAGGAAAAGTTGCAAGTAATTTTTTATGGCATCCAAAATGTTGTAAAAGCAATAATATGTTTGTTACTATATCCAACCCCGACATAATTTTTAGTGAGATTGTAGAGTTGTAGGATGGGAAAGGGGTTCTGTGCATGTCCCAGGGGAGCACCCTGTGCCACAGTTCCTGTCTCCATCCCGTGCCCCAGCCAGGAGGAGCCTGACCGCCGATGCTGGGGACTGCTCTGTGTCCCGCTGGCACTTCTTGGGGCTGGATTTCACCCGATGTCCTGATGGGAACGTTGCTGCCGTGCCTGGTTCACGGCTGTCCTCCCCCTGGGATAAGGTCTCCTGGGGGTTGGGGGTATTTCCCCCTCTCTCTTTGTTCCTCTATCACTTTGTTCCTGCAGATCTTCACAAACTGAGTCTCTACAAGAACATACAAATAAGCAGAACTGTTCTCGCCACTTTGCAGTAACAAAAAAATTAATCCCTTTTTCAGAGCAGAGAAACCACAGTAGGGTGAAGATAAAATTGGTTAACAAGACTCTTTCATAGAGAAGAATAATAGTGATGAAGAGACAAGCAGACAGCCTTCTTAAAGGATACTTCAGGGGTTTTGTGGTGAGAGCAGGGCTGAGGATTAATTCTCCACTTTGTTTTTTGAGCTGTGTCTGGAGACTTCATCTCTCCCGTGTCACTGGGCCCCAGGAGCTGTCGCAGGGCACTGGGAAGGGCTGTGGGTGCAGAGGTGTCTCTCTGGTCCCTGGAGCCCCTTTGCAGCTGGAAGTGCTGAGTACTGTTCCTGCCCGAGGGCAGCTCTGCAGGGTGCTCCAGCCTTCTGCAGAGGGAGGGATTTACCTCTGTGTTAATGAACAAAATGGAAGTACTGGAGTCAGCAGGAATTAATTTATCTAAATGGGCTGAGTTCTGTGTCTTACAAAAATATTAATATGGATGGAAAATATTAAATTACTGGAGCCTCTGATAGAAATGAAGGACCTGACAGAGTAGAAAGATAAACCAGGAGATGTTTGCATGGTTTTGGTGGCTGAGAAGTTTGAGAGCAGATTGTACTTTTCAGTAGTGTCGGGATATGATTTACAGATGTTCTGGTTTAGATGTGTGATGGAAAATAGGTTTTAAGTGCCAAAGTATTGCTGTGGTGAGGACAGCTGTAGCTCTCACTGGAGAGGGGACAGATGAGTGATGCTGGGCTCCCTGGAGAAGGCTTCAACGTTCTTCACTTGCTGGAAGTTTGGGGAAAAGGGAATAATTTTTGTTCAGGCTTAAGTGTAGCGTAGATGTAGCTAAATTTATTCTAGCACCCCATATAGCCCAGAAGTGGATGTTGTGATGCTTTATGCTGTACAGATACTCTTCATCTCCCCAAGTGGGTCCAGCAGTAGCCTGAGAGACGCCTGTGCTTGCACAGCTGAAGTGACCCCTGCAGCAGCAGGGTTGTCTCGCTGGTGTTCCAGGGATTCATGGCCACCAGACGGCTCCCTTTGGAGACTTGAATTACAGTACAAATCCCATATTCTCACTGTGATGTCTGTGGGGAGCTATCTGGGCTCGTTTCAGGTTCTCACATCATTATGGATCAGTGGGGATGAATACTGTGTAAGCTGGTTGTTCCTTTTCCATCGCAGGGGCCACTCCCCATGTCTCCTGTAGGCCCCTCAAGATAAAATGAGGTCCTCACCACATTGTAGTGGTCTCTAGCTAGGACCTTGGGAAGATGTTCTCTCTGAATCGTCACCAAAAAAGATGTGTATCAACATCTCCTAGACTCTTTTCTCTGCTAATATGCCTTACCATGTTCTCTCAGTGGCCCTCTAGCTAAAAATAAAAATAAAAATAAAAATCTGAGCTTGTTCAGCAGGAATTCAGGATGGCAGTTCCACAGAGTCAGTCATTCAACTTTACATATTTTCCCCAAATTCCTTTGTCTTTTAGTCTGTCTTCTGAATGGATTTGTCACAGCAACCAAGTGTTTCAGCCTAGGAAATACTGATTCCCTTCTGCCCTTTTGTGGCTGCCTTAGCAGTAGGACAGACATCTGGCGGTGGTGTCTGGGAGCACCCACCCGCACCTTGGCCTGTGGAGCCACAGCCCTGCGGATACCAGTGAAGCATAAAAGCAGTAACGTGGGAAATCACAGGGCTGCTGCCAGATAGTTGCTGTTATAAGATACACAGCTATATAATTTCATTAATAGCAGCTAACTTCATCAGTTCTTTTCAGCCATGGAGTATGAAATTGGCAGCCTGACTAGAGTGCTGTCCTTGACTTTTTACTGCCTTCCTTAAACATTTCTTCGTAAATTGTTGCAATTTCTTAACTCATTCAACATTTGCACAATTAATTGTCAAATATATTCTTGGCATAGGAAAAAAAAAACCCCACAATTTTTAAAATTTAAAATTTGAGTAGTTTTCAACTAGACTTGACTAAGTATTCTGCTCCTGAGTGGATGTCAGGGCTGAGATAATGCCAACTCCTGCACCAATTAGGACTAATCAGTGTCATTTAAAAAGGAATTTAGTATCTATCAAACCTGACATGCTTTCCATTAAATAATGAATGTTTCTGTCTCCACCCTCTATGGTAGTTGAAGTCTCCTTGGCTCTGTAGATGGATTTGTTTTAAGCCAGTCTAAAACTTTGCATTTCTTTCCATCAGTGAGGCATTGTTTGAGTGATAAAATAAATGCTAGAGGAAATAGGAGCAAAACCCTCTTCTTTCTTGAGGAAATGACCACAAAACCTTGGATGACTTGGTTTTCTTTGCCTCCCTTTTGCACTTCATGTAACCAGATCCATTTTATTGTGTCTCTTCAGTGCCACTGTGCAGAGCACTGCGGCCATGGAGCTGAGCTGGGGCTCTGTGTCCAGGGCGCTCACCCAGGAGGGGCTCTGGGCTGGAGAGCCATGGAGGAGAGAGCCAGCAGTTTACTGGAGATGGGTTGGAAGTGGCTGGTGAGCTGGAGCAGTATGGGAATGGGTGCCCTCCATCAGCAGGAAACAGGCCCAGGAGAGCCTTGGCTGTGAGCAGGGGAGAATGGCTCTGCGGGTGTGAGAGGGTTTCTGAACAGCTCCTGTTGCCCCTGGAACTGTGCAGGACAGTGTCCCCTCCCCTTGGAGGAGCCTGTGCTGAAAGTGCTTTGCAGAGGGGAGTTCTCAACACCCCATGACATCAAATCCTTTGTGTTGGGCCATTCCCCACAGCAGGACAGTAAAGGTCCTACAGCGCTCTGGGTGCAGCAGAGATGGAGGGATGGGGGTCTGAACTTCTGTGAACACTTTCCTGGGCTGCCGGTGGCACCACACAACTTGTGCTGTCCTGTCTCACAGCAGTTTCTGGATGGGAAGTGTGGGTGTGAACATCCAGGGGCTCGTGTGGGAAGAGGGTCAGGTACTGGCTCAGCAGGTGATGTCGGCTGCTCGATCACTCCACAGTGGAATTTTAGCAAAAACATGATCCTCTCTCACTGTGACTGCTCAACAGAAGGCTGAGCTGTGGGGATGGCCGAGGTGTCTGATGTACACACATCTTCTCCAGTGCCAGGCTGGTGTCCTAGCCATTGAACAGATCTTCTCAAATCATTACGGGATCTTTCAGTAGCAGTGAAGTCTGTGGTTCCCTGCAACGCTGTTGGAGGCCACATGGAGCCTCCCATCTAAATTGTAATTTCCTAATGATTTCCTTCATTCTATCACAAAAGACCACCTTCTACAACTTTTAGAAGTTCATTTGCAAATTCAAATCAGAACTCCACTTGAAAAGGTTCTGCGTACATCTGAATAGCACAGCGTCCTGCAGAAGCTGAAATTGCACAATATCGGGCACATCCCTACACAAGTAGCATCACACAGTGGTACTGAGTGTTCTCCATAGACAGCAGGGGATGCTACGGCCCTGTTTCACTGCTTTCCCAACTTCTGGGAGCCCACCGAACTCAGAGGCAGGGATGTACCAGAGCTGCACAGCCTTGGGACAGATGGGCAGGAAACGGCTTGAAGGCAGATGGGCAGTACCGGTTGGCTTGGTTCATTTAGGAGCCTTTGGCCTAGTTTCTGCTGTTTCTCTGCCACACAGAGGGGCTCTGTGTTTGTCTTGCATCCATAAATGAGGGTGGGGAGTGCTATGGGTTGTACAGGGCATCCACCTAAAACGCAGTGTCAGAGGAGCTGTGGCCTCATGGGGCGAGCTGTGGACTGGCCTGGGCAGGTGCAGTGAGCTGGAGTCTTCCTTTTTAATTTAGTTTGGGGGGACCGACTTAGAGGGGATAAGAGGAGGGATGGGAATCAAATGACATATAGGTTAGGAAATGAAAATAATACTGTAAAAGAGGGGGAAACAGCGAAATTTGTTAATACCAGTCAAAGTGCTTATATATCAGGTGGACCCATGCATGTCCCAGGAAATGAAGCCATTAAGGAAAATGGACCTGCTAACAAATGGAGAGAGATGTAATTGAGGAGGAAACTGGTGGTGCTGCTCTAAAAACCTGGGCTTTGAAGGAAACTTTAGTGTTGGGTGGAAAATCTGAAGTCACTAAAATGGAAAGGAAGTTGGAAAGCCACAGAAGGCAGAAAGCTCTGCATAAACCTGCTTGGTGATGCTGAGCTGGCAGGAGCCCTGCTCAGGTAGGTGAGGCAGGAAAGGCAGCTCCTGCCTGCACAGAATGGGCCTGTGGCAGCAGGGCTCTAATGCTCCTCACTGTTGGTCCCTTGCAGCTTTTTCAGTCTCTTTCATCACAAAATTGCGCGTGCATCAGATAAATGAGGGACCGTGTCTCACTTGTTGTAGGTCTTGGTTCAAACCCCAGTGGGTGAGAGAAAAGCAGCTCCAAGGACTGTGCTGGGCTCTGGCTCCTCTCCAGGCTCCCAGTCCCCAGCTGTGTGTGATCCCACAGGTGAACACTCCGCCCTTCTCCACGCAGAAAAGGGGTTTGCTGGTGTTGCAGGGTGTATGGGCACAGCCTCTCCTGCAAGTGAGCGTGGCCAGTTTGAGTCCCTGTGTGCACTGAGCCATTCCAGGGAGGTCCCCAGGGAGTCCTGGGCACTGAGATGGGGCAGATGGCCCCAGTCCCACAACCAGTCCACTGTGGGCACAAGCTGAGACCTGGCTGGAAACTGGAGCTTGTGGATTTCCAGTGCACTAGGCAGCAGTGCCCTCCCTTTGAAGAAGTGAATGATTTAAAAACTGATTTAGTCAAACACCTCCAGTCTACAGGTTAGGCCTCTCCGGTTTGGGTACAGTAAGTGTTTCGTGTCCTTGACAGCATCCAGCTGTATCCCAGGCTGGGCTGTGTTCCCTGCAGTGCCCTGGGGGCTGCCGCTGCTGGGTGAAGGGGCCATGAGTGCTGGACCCAGGGCTGTGTGCCCAGGGAACACTGAGCCATAGAATTGTTGAGGTTGGGAAAGACCTCTAAGACCATCAAGTCCAACCATTAACAGCACTACCCAGGCCACCACTAAAGCCAAAGTCCAAGGGCCGAATCTACACATCTTTTAAATCCCTCCAGGAATGGGGACCCCAGCATTGCCCTGGGCAGTGCCCTGTTCAATGCTTGATGGCCCTTTAGGCTGAGAAATATTCACAAATATCCAATCTAAACCTCCCTGGGCACAATTGGAGGCCATTTCCTTTCATCCTGTCACTTGTTACCTGGCAGAAGAGCCCGACTGCCACCTGGCTACAACCTCCATTCACGCAGTTCTAGAGACTGATAAGGTCCTCCCAAGACTCCTTTTCTCCAAGTTGACCCCCCTGCCTCCCCAGCTGCTTCTCTTCACACTTGTGCTCCAAACCCTTCCCCAGCCACAGGGCCCTTCTCTGGGCACATTGGGAACATCACCCAGCTGCCTTGCTCCATTTCTCACCCACCCCATGCGAGGCAGGGTAAAGGTTTAGGTCTGTCCTGAGTAAATGGCTGCAAGGTGGTGGAAGAAGGTCTTCAGGTGGGGTCGACTGGAGGGTGCAGTCCCCAGGGCACAGTATTTGGTGGGGATGGGCAGATCAGTCCCACCAGGTATCATCTGAGATTCATACTTAGGCTGGGCTCCATCTTGGGGGTGTCTGTCTGTCCATCCCACAGACATCTGTCCTGCTTTCCATGCCCCGGAGCCTGCGTGTGAATACTTCCACCATCTTGGCACAGGGTCCTGCTGGCTGGAGAGGAAGCCCACTGTATTCTGGGCTTGTGACAGAAGCCTGCAAAGGTTTTGTGACCTTTCTTGATGGTTCAGGAAAGAGAAAGAAAAAGAAGTGGACTTTTCTTTTTTAAAAGCTCTGTTCTTGCTCTGGGATTCTGCAGCCTTTCAGGCACCTGCATAAATGTTTGTTCTGATGAACTGCTCACTCTGCATCTCTGCGGTCAGACTGAAGTGGTTTGTGCTGGGTCACTAATAGAAAATAGATATTTGCATTTCTGTTCCAGACTGTGTTCAAAGCACCAGGCACGAGCGATGGCACTCAGTGAGTGATTACTGTGTTTCATTGCTTGGCCTGTGACTCCCGTCTGTCTGCTGCTTTGATGCCAGATCTCCAAAAAGGCCCAGAACTCACCTGGGGATGCGTTTTTAAACGTGCATCATCTAATTCAAGTACAAAGCAGATGAACAGTCTTATAAATGTGATCAGTCACTCAGCTGCTTAAGTTAAAGCGGTATCTGTTTGAAAATCCAAATACTGTTAATCTTCAATCAGAGCTGCTGGCTGCTGCATTTTTTCCCAATTTTTTTATTTTTAATATCTAGCTACTGGGATGGCAGCACTCCACTCTTCAATACCGGGGGAAAACCTCTGCAGCCTTGCTGGCAAGAATGTCTGGGGAAAGCAACGTGATTTGTGTTTGTGCACAAGCAGTGACAGAATTGAAGTGTAAATAAGGGTTCAGGCTGTGTAAATCTGTGCTGCACGAGGTGCGGCTTGGTGGTAAATCCCTGTGTCCCAAAGGGAGGAGGCGGAGGAGCCTGTCTGGGCTCTGGCTCTCTGCGGAGCAGAGCAGTGGATGAGGAAGGAAGCAGC
Source organism: Pomatostomus ruficeps (assembly GCA_013400735.1). Classification (NCBI taxonomy): domain Eukaryota; kingdom Metazoa; phylum Chordata; class Aves; order Passeriformes; family Timaliidae; genus Pomatostomus; species Pomatostomus ruficeps. The sequence goes on from VYZT01010521.1 coordinate 26,334, forward strand.
GTGAATTTCCTCCCGCCCCAGGTGAGACCTTTGGCACTTTGCAGTTGTGGGTTTTGCACTGCCCTGCAGCTGAGCCCGTGGTGATCCCACTGCGGGGGCTCTCCAGGACATGCTGCGTGGCTGTGCCTTGTGCCCTGGGACATGGAGGGGTTTCAGCAAGTCGGGGATTAGTGAGTTAAGTCTGGATAGACTGGTTATAGAGCAATGGGGGCAGCGCTGCTGGGACAGTACTGTAGTCCTGTAAAATGGGCTTCATTTTCTGACACTCGGGAAGGTGCTGAAATTGCCCCAAGGAGCCCTGCAGTAGAAGCCCCTCTCCCTAGGAAATGCACTTAAACCTCCTTGCAGCTCACACTCAGCAGGCACTGGGTGGAAGGGTGGGCTCCTGCCCCCGCCCCGGCTCTCAATAGCTGTATCAGGGGAGAACCAGTTTTCAGTCCAGGAGGAATTTTGCTAGGGAAGAAAGGAGGCCAGTTCCAAAAAGGAGAGGTCAGGTGCTGGGCAGAGGTTTGGCCTCTGCAGCTGAGGGCTGTTTCCAGAGAAAAGGTGTATTTATAGAACAGTCTAGAAATAGCAGTGTGATCTATGTGTGGTGCTGCAAGACCCTTATTCCCTGCCAAGACATTTGGGGTGGCTTAGCCATTTAAAATATTTTAGGCACAGAGCAACATCAGCTGCCATCAAAGCTTGCATGGAAGAGCAAGAAGTGTCTGGGCATGGGCCCCGAGCCCTCTGCCGAGGACTGCAAACCAGCCATGCCGTGTTTGCAAGCACGAGTGTAATATTAGCATCCTTAACTTATTTATGCTTGGAGTAAAAGTATGATGGGGACAAGAACAGACTTTTCTTAATCCCTTTATTTGTTCCCCCTCCTGCTCAAATCTGACTTTGCCAAGGGAGCTGCAGCTCAACCCTTTCCTACGCTCACAGAAGGGGACAAGGGAGAGGGGAAGGCAAGTCCCTCACACAGATGAAAAATAATACAAAGGGAGACGCTCAGAGGCCTGGAGCCCCTCTCCTATGGACACGTGCTGAGAGATGGGGCTGTTCAGCCTGGAGAAGAGAAGGTTCCAGGGAGACTTTATAGCACCTTCTGGCTGGAGAGGGGCTTTTGACAAAGGCATGCAGTGATAGGACAAGGGGGAATGGCTTTAAATTGTCAGAGGGTGGGTCCAGATGAGATATTAGGAAGAAATTCTTCCCTCTGGGGATGGTGAGGCACTGGCACAGGCTGCCCAGAGAAGCTGTGGCTGCCCCATGCCTGGAAGGGTCCAAGCTGAATGGGGCCCTGAGGAATCTGGTCTAGAGGAAGACATCCCTGCCCACAGCAGGGGATTGGAAGCTGGTGATCCTTAAGGTCCCTCCAGCCCAAACCATGCTGTGATTCTGTGGTTTGCCTTGAGCTAAGAGCCTTCAGGGCCCCAGGGCCCTTCCAGCCACCGACAGCCACCAAGAACATACAGAGGGCTGTTCCCTCTGTGATTTGGGTCACCTGTGGGTGCTGATAGATGCTGGAGGGGAAAGAGGAGCACTGTCTGCCTTCCTCTTGGATGAAATCATGGTTTGGTGGAACTGGAGACTTGGCAGCACTTGGGTAAATAAATCAAAAAGGTGGAATAGAGGGGCTGGACAAGAAAGCAGCTCTGCTGCTGCCCCTGGAGGCAACACCCAGTGTTTGGTATTTTGGACCCCCTTGGGTGCCACTGAATACTTGGGGGCCTTTGTGCAACTCAAAGGGGAGGGCCATGCAATGGTGCCCCACAAGCCCCATGGATCAGTGTAATGCAGACACCTGTGGCAAAGGAAATAATTCCATTGATTTCAAGAGGCTCAATCCAGGCTGGAAAATGTGTTAAGATGAGTTTTGTTCACTGTTGCATTGCATTGATTTGTCCCAGCACCGCTCTGCAGGAGCGTGTGACAGCCCCACGGGGCCACTTACACACTCAGATCTGTGGTGCGCACTGTGGGGAGTAACTTGTCTGTGGATTCCACTGTCTGAAGGACAGCTGGCTTTGCCAATACATTTTCTGGCTGTATGTTCTTTTTTGATAAAAAGGGAAAAAAGAGCTTCATCCACCCTTCTCAGGAGTAGCCAGTGCAAATTTCATGTGATATGTATAATTTGAGGACTGGGGAGCAGCAGAGCTTTTGGAAGCTGTTGAATAACTGTACTTAACAATGATTTAAAAGTAACTCCATTTCCTTTCCACAGGTGAGGGTTGGACCTTACCTTTCCCCTGGAGCACTTCCGGGGCTCAGGCAGGTGGAGGAGGGCACTGCTCCCTGCAGCTGCAAAGAGATGATGAAATGAAATGGAAATTGGGGTTTCATCAACAAGAGCAGGGACTCAGCTTTTCTTTCCTGCAGGAAAGGGGGATCTGTTGTTGAGGGGTAAAAAAGGCCACAACATCCACACTGTAGGATCCAGGTGGAAGCATTGCTTTCCCCTAAGACCGCAGGACCAAGGGCCTGCAGTTGCCTGTGTTGACTGCTCTTGGCTTATCCCATGGAAAATCCCCAGTGTCTTGATCATGTGGCCTTGGGTTTTTATAGGAGAATAAGCAATATATGCTGTTAGAAAGAAGCACCAGCCAAAGCATGGCTCAGTTAAGACAAGTTCTTTCCATTGCTTAAACCAAACAACTAAAAACCACAGCAAAGGTAAAATCTTCTAGCTGGGGGTTTGCATGAGAAAGTTGGGCTTTCTATGAGAAATGCTTTCTATGCTCTCTTTTATTTGTTTGTTAATGGTTCATGTGTGAGTTGGAAATCCCCCACATCGTACGTGCTCCCGTCTGGTGTAACCAGCTTTTCCTCATGGCAATGCCTGCTGCTGCGGTTCCTCAAGGAACAGAGGTGCTCTGCCCTGTGTAAATGTGGTAAAGCGACCACAGTTCACCAGTTTGGGGTTTCAAGGACTGGAGGTTTTGCCCCACTGCATTCGTTGTGGTGTTTCACATGCTCATAGGAGTGGCAAATGCCAGAAATCAGAACCGAGCTGTAAAGCTCCTTTAAAATTTATGAATAAGTAATAATGAATAAATAATCCTGACCCAAAAGAGGGCTGTGCCCATCTCAGTCTGGGCACATCCCTCTGTTTTGAGCCAGACAAAGCAGGCGTTACTGGGCTGCATCCCAGGAAAAGGCCAGCCTGAACCCTCCATGTCTGGGAGTGGAGTTACTCTTGGCATTCACAGGGATGCTCCAGCAAGGCAAGCGACTGGAGGGGGCAGTGAGGCAGGGCAATGTGAGTGTGAGAGCATCCATCTGCCTCATGATGAGACCAGGCGATGGGGGTGAGATGTGAGGTACCAATAACATGTCAAGGTGGTATTTCGGGCAGTAACCTCACCCTATTTCCACCTCCAGGCCCCCACGTTGCTGGAAGTGTGTGCCAGGCTGTGTGTGGCCCTGCTCTGCCTGTGGTGGCTGTGACCCCTCCTTCTCCATCAAGCACCCCTACACAGGGTCAGTCATGGCCAAGGCTTTATTTTAGCTCAAACAGGGCTGCTGTACTTTTGCCTCTGTCTGGAAGCTGGAAATAGGGACAGGCATATTACTGTGTACCAGCTCCTTTTCCCGAGCTTTTGGCCTGGGTCAAGCAAGGCCACTGGGCCAGGGCTGGGTGTTCAGCCAGACTCAAGTTGAGCCAGGGTTCCATTGTAAAGCCTGTGTCCCTTCATCTCCTCTTTAACATTTATGCCCAGACTGCAGAGGTTGGAAATACTTCCAATCAATAAAATAGTTTGACAAAACCAATCAATAAAACATTATAAAAAGCAGTTAAAGATGGAGGAGAGATCCATTGGCTGTAAAGTACCACTGCTGTGTGCAGGCTGTCCAGACAAGGAGCATGGATTGCTGGTGGTTTCCAAAATCCACCTTTCCTATGGGGTGAGGAATAGGAGCATTGAACATCTCCAGCTGCTGGGATGGGCTCTAATGGCATCAGTGGGGCATCCAGGCTCTCTTCCAAGAACCACATCCACTGGCAAAACTACTTGGTTGTGGGTCTAGAACAGACTGTGCAGAGGCTCATGGTCTCCAAAGCATCCTTGTGCTTCAGCACCTTCCTGCTGCCATGGGCAGGGGGTGGCAGGGCAGTGCAGAGCTGCTGGTCAGGGTCTGAGGGGCTGCTTGGACATGAGGAAGAGGTGCTGGGGTCTGAGGGGCTGCTTGGACATGAGGGAGAGGTGCTGGGGTGTCAGGGCAGCAGCAGGGAGTGTGCTGCCAGCTGGGTGTCTGTGCTGGGGCCAGGCAGCAAGGCCAGCCTGGTGCCACGGTGAACACTGAGAGCTGCAGGTAACCCAGGTGATGTTCCATGGAAAAAGCATGAAGCCATTCTTCAGGATCCTGCTAACCTTTCCATCCTTTTAATCTGGAGGAAGAGGCAAAAAAATCCTTGGAGGCCCAAAGTAGGAAAGATCAGAGTGCCCTGCAGAGCCTGTGTCATCACGAAAGCCACACACATTGTTTTTCTTTCATTTAGCTAAAGCCCAGGAAATGTAAATTGTGATGGTTCTGCAAGGAGGAAGCAGTACCACAGATCACTTCCTCGGCAAAGGCAATTACAGGTGTTTGTGGGTTTTGGGTAAGTCTGCAGCTGTCAGTGTGTGACCAGTGGGCACTGGCTGTCCCTGTGCCCTGCTCACACTGGACACCCGGCCTCGGGGTGGAGGCAGCAGCGATGTGTGTGGTGCCAAGGAAGAGGCACCCAAAGCTTGAACCTCACAATGTTGTCTGTTCTTGGAGGATGGAGAGAATTTAATTCAGCAGCTCAAAGCCAGGTACCACACAAGCCTCGTGGAGAGCTGGGTGAGAGGTGCTGGAGGGAGGGAGATGGGAAGCTAAGGATGTGGATTTTCAGGTGCCAGAATGGCAAATTAACACATTAAACAGAAAACCAAGCAACTACTGTGCTGAACCCGAGACTGGTGCTGGGTGCACCACAGTGAGCAGCAGCTTGATTGTGGAGCCACTGACCGCATCCTCTGTCGAGTTCTGTGTCAGTTCATCTCAGTAGCTACTGACTTCGGAGCAGTTTCCACACATCCCTATTGCTTCAATCACTTTTGCTGCAATTGATTTACCCAGGGACCAAATCTTGTCCAGAAAACGATCTGAACTTTGTGAAAGACTAATTCTTTCTTCGCTATGAGGGTGGGGAGGTCCTGGCACAGGGTGCCCAGAGAAGCTGTGGCTGCCCCATCCCTGGAAGTGTCCAAGGCCAGGTTGGATGGGGCTTGGAGCAACCTGGGATAATGGAAGGTGTTCCTGTCCATGGAAGGGGAGTTGGAACAAGATGATCTCTGAAGTCTGAATTCTGTGATTCTGTGATTCTAACTGGGGCTGAGTTCTGCCACCCCACTGAGCCCTGGGTTAAGGTGTGGGGCAGCGGCTGCCCGTGGGGGACAGGCAGGGTTGGGCTGTGGGCTATCAGGGGTAGAGGGAGACAGCTTCTCTGTCTTCCTTTATTCCCAGGGTTTCTGCCAGGTGGCCAGTGCTGCTCAGACACCAGCAAAGAGCCTGGAGAAGGCTGAACAGGAACCAGCCTTTATTTCTGTGGGAATCACTGAAGCCTCTTGGCAGTGGGAGTGCCTCGCCTCGCTCTGTGCTCCCACTGGATTAAAGCTCTTGGTGTTAGATATGTGTATTTATGTTACCATGGCGAGCTGACAGTGCTTGGCTCTACGGGAGCATTGTAAATATGAGTCTTTCCCTGTCATCCACACTCATCTTGATTTCAGAGCACTTGGTGGTACCTGGAGTATTTAACAGCACCTGGCTCTGACTAATGGTTACAGAAGCATATCAGATAGAAAGATTAGCAGCTCAGCTGTCTGATTAATATGTAAATGTACCCAGTTATGTGTGAGGGCTCTTAATGAAGTAGCTCACACTTCTGCCTCTCTATATCAAAGGTGATTGATGGAAAAGCACTTCAGGTGCCTGCTGGAAATTGTAAAAGTTGTTTTTGTCTACATCTTGCCTTCGGAAAATGTCTGTAGACCTAGGGCTGAGATTTCCTAAGGGAGGAAAACCAACACAGTCTGAGTTTAATCTCAACTAATCCAAATTGTTGGCCATGGTCCTGCAGTATCTGTAAATTCTCAGATAGGAATAATCCATCAAGATCTTGTATAACAATACACACGGTGTCTTAAATAAACCTTCCTTTTGGCTGTAGCCTGCTGCTGACACCTCCTGTAAATTATTTGATGATACTTTATACAAAGGGCTGGAGGCTGAAATGAATGTTGTGGCGAAGGCAGGAGGCTCCAGCCCCATGGAAGATGTTCCTGTGCTGCTGCTTCCACCCAGCTCAAATCATATCACAGCCCCAGTCCCAGAGCCTTCTGCTGGGCAACCCAGGGCAGCTGCATGCATCAGGGAAATCAAATGAAAATCCTGAGGCATCAATGGATTTGTGGAATGCAAGTGTTTCGCTGCTGGGGAAGGAATGCCACCTGAGATCTTAGCCCTGCAGCACAGGGCAGTGCTGACTGCACCCAGGGCAGGGGCTGTCACCCTCAGGGTGTCCCTGTCGCCACACTGAGCACCTCTGTGCCCCTGGTGGGCAAAGCTGGCAGCTCCTGAGGCAGCAGGCATAGGGTGCCCTTCCAGCCGAAGCCCTAGGATGTGCCTTTCCCTGGAAACCTCCATGAGATCACTGTCCTGAGTCACGTCAGGCTTTCATCCTGCCTCTACAAACCACTGTGTACATTTCAAGATCATTCTGCAAAATAAAGCCCATTCTGCTGAAATTGGTCATGGAGTGGAAATTTTGCAGTGGTAGTAACAGCCGGGGTGATGCTGCAAGTAGAGCAGTGTGTGATGCCTGCTCCAGGATGGGGCTGTGAAGCGCTCGCTGCTGCAAGATCTCACACAGATAAGGTGCACTACTCTCAAAGGAGTCCAAAACATTCAAACCCTGTGGCATCTCTCTTTTGCTGCATCCTTCTCACTCCCGCAGGAATCTGGAGGGCTCAGAGCATCTTTTGCACCTCCTCTCCAGGCTGTGGGGAACCCCAGCCTGTCCCCCAGAGTCGAGCCCTGGCCCAGCAGCTCTCCCTGGAACGTGTCTCATGTTGCTCTCCTTTTGTCAGGGTGGCTCAGAGCTCGCTGAGGCTGCAATTGCTTTGTCTAAAATTTTCCATGCCTCTAGCCAGGCTTTTTTTTGGTGCTGGTTTTAAATAGTCAGGCCTTCTCTAAGAGCAGGGATTGGAGCAGTGTGAAGTTTTCTTACAAAAGGTATTTGCTGAAGTTCTTTCTGTGAGCAGAAATGTCATTGCTGTCGATGAGCAAGGGAAGAGGGAGTGAGTGACAGGACAGAAAGGCAGCAGGTTGCAATGCCACCAGCAACCACAGAAACCACTGCCCACACTCACTTGCCATTCCCTGGTTTCAGCTCTGGGGAGGAGAATTTGGGCCAGGTCCCCTTCAGCAGTCTTGCAGGAGAGCTCTGCGGAAGGCACAAGGGCAGCAGGGTGGCCCCTGACTCCAGCCAGGGCAGCTCAGGGAGGGTTGGTGGCAGCCCCTGACCACCATCTGGGCATTTCTCCATAAATAAACACTACTGCTGGCTCTGAAGGTTTTTTCCTACCATCACATTTATTGACAATCATTCTCATAATTTTTTCCCCTAATTGCAGCAACCTGGATGCAGACTGGCATTTTGAAGTGTTGCTTCTTATTTCCTTCCAGTTCCTCTGATGCAGGAGAATCACTTCCTTGTAAGCACTGGCTCAGATAACCATTTATTGTATTCCTGATGACAAATTGGTTTACGATAATTATTAGACTGATGTTTAAAGCTTTCAGTGTAAATCAATGCAATTAAAAAGAAAATAATACTCCATAATTCATACAGAGAAAGCTCTTTGTTTACAGCTAATGTTTCAGAAGAAAATGTTCTAAGAGAATTGTTCAGTCCCTGTGACACCAGTGTCCAGCTGATGACGCTGAACTGGGACTGTAACACTGTTGTCTCTTCATGTTTCATGGCTACCATGTGCTTGGGTCCTCAGCACGGACCTGAAATGCTGAGGGGCTGAGTTCCCTCTCTTGATTCTTCATGACAGCAGAAAGAGTCGGTGACTTCAGCATCTTGTTCCAGGCTCCCGTGATCCACCTGCTGTGAGTTCCCTGCTCTGCCTTCTCTTGCATGAAAGGAAGGTAGGAGAACAAATCAATGGACATTCGGTTGTATTCCCTGTGAACTGGTCTGTTCTTCAGCTGGGAGATGTTTAAGGGTTCACAAAGTATGTAATAGTCAAAAAGCTTTGATCTCCCAGGCAGATTGGGGAAAAACACGGAGAAGGATACAGCCCTCCTTTGACAGACTGAAGAAAGGGGCTGGTGCCTCACTCCCTCACGTGTTAAGCCACATTTGTCCCAGGTGGGAGACACCCAGAGGGGACTGTTCATTCCTGCCCGAGATGACTTTGTCTCACAGCTCCCCTCTTTGGAGATGCCCCTCGCTGTCAGGCTCTGGGTTCTCCTGGGCACGAGCACCTGCCCTCTCCCACCTCAGCCCCCACCAGCAGCAGCAGGAGGTTCACTGGGCTGGGAGGGAAGGACCATGGCTGGTGGGTTCAGGCTGTCCTGGAAGAATGGTAGTCTGGGTTCTGACTTTTGTGACAAAATTATTAATAGATTTTTACCCAATGACTGTTTGGTGGGTTTGAAATGTAAATATTCTCAGTGTAGAGTGAAATTTAGGAACTGCAGAAAAGTGGGTCAGTCCTGGGTCACTCCTTTACAAAATGATATTGTAGCTCACAGACCTAATTTATATCTGTATATACACTTTATTGAAATATGTATATAGTATATTTACTTCACTGTCATGTAACATGTTACTCATATATTAAAAATTACTAACAATACAGATCTTAGATCTGGGTGGAGAATATCCAAAATTTCTGCAGTTCAGTTGTTTTAAGGCTTCAAATCCTTTGATTCTACATTATAAAAACAGACGTAAAATTATTCAAGAGACATCCAGTATTTCAAAGCCACATTTCTTAATGTGACAGTGCTTTAAAATTTGGCCACCATGCCGAGTCAGCCTCTGTGTCCCTTCCTAAGGGACAGTGTTGTGGGTGTGCATTGCAAAGTCCTAAAGCAACTTCATGATGAGTTCATCTTCACCTTGTAATTTGCGTTCAGCCCTTTACAGCTATATCTGGGTCTTTCATGGTAGATGTTTTTTCTTTTTCAATTCTAAACCAATTTAAAGCCTTTTAGTGGCAGTAAGTGTACACCTGATCTGCCATTTTCAAGCTGCAATTTATGTTGTCTCGCAGCAGCATTAATTCCGGCCCCGAGGCAGGAGAAGGCCAGCCTGATGAGCAGGAATGGATCTGTGCTATTTAATTAGGAGCAGCAGCCGATTCCCGCAGAGCTGCCAGCGCAGGACCTGGAGGCAGCCCAAGCACCGGGCACCCCACGGGCACCGCCAGTCGTGGCCCCCGCCCTGCGCTCACCCGCCGTGCTGGAACCCTCCTGGTGGGCAGAGCGGGGAGCAGCTGGCACACGGCTCCGAGCCCCTCGCCTGCACTCCCAGGTACAGATTTGCCGTATCAGCCTCTAGGCACAAACTCCGTCATTTTTGAACTGGGATTCATCCTGAGCGCAGTCTTGTTCTGGGGTCCCTAAAGATTGTGTGTAGCACTGTGTAGGGGAAGAGGTAAAAACCCCACTCAAATTTCCCTTCCTGCAGGAGAGCATTGATTGTTTTTGTGCTACAAATTGCTCTGTGTTTAAGGAAGACTTCCTGACAGTCCTGGTGAGTCCTACTTGCTCCAAAACACCTGGGACAACGAAGTTGTTGCCCTTGCAAGGAGGACGGCTGACTATAAACTGTGTTTTCCAAAACCGGAGAAAAATTGTCAAGAAAGAATGTATACTGGCAATGGTCTTTCAGGTGTTTTTCAAGAGCAGAAGTGAAACTGCACGCCATGTGACAGGGACATAAACCATCACAAAACACATACATGTCAGAAGAGGCGTAGGGTGGTTTTCTTTACCTTTTCCACTCCACATCTCTGGCCTTGCAAGTGGGACAAGTGCTTCTCAAAATGCTTCTGGGACAAATGCAAGTGGGACAAATGCTTCTGGGAGACTCTGGGGGAAGGGAAAAAAAAGACTAGGGAAGAGGCAGATAAAACTGGAAGCAGCAGGATGTGATGGATATATTTGCATATCGTTTTGCATTCGTGAGAACAGTCATAACCCACTTATAGAAGGATGACATCAAGCAAATGACATATCAGCAAATCAGTTTTAAAGCCTTTCATTTTGTTTCCAAAATAAGTTCTCTGCAGTTATTTTCCTTTTTAATCCACGTCCATCCAATCTACTTACAGGGATTTATGGACTGAAATTTGGGATAGCTTTGTTTTATCTGACATGCCAAAAACCCAGATAAATAAACACAGCCTTGTTAAGTGGGACTGTAAACTGTGGGGTTAAGGGACAATGATGAGAAATATGCCTGAATGGGAGATGGGAGCATGACCAGGCACCAGCAGCTTCATGGGGTGGTGCCAGTCTTTAATCACCTGGTTTAATCACACAGAACTCCTGCCACTGGAAGAAACCAGTCCCCGACCCCTTCTTTTCAAATATTTCCTAATTGTGGTACTAGAACTTTTCTATATTTGAGAAAATAGCACTTCCTTTTATATGGGAAGGAAAATGATACAAGCAGAGCTCAATAATTTTCAGAATATATTGGGAAGAAAAGGCATTTATTTGGTCAGGTACCAGCTGAGCCCTACAAAAAAGATCTTTTGATAATGCAGAAAAGGCACTGATAATGCAGAAAAGGCAGTTGAGCCTTGCAGAAACATTCAATAAATGTGTCATGTTTGGAAGAAACCAGTTTCAGCTGCAGTCATACTGCAGGAAGGAATGTCCCACAGTGACCCTGAGTGTGCAGCGTGGCACGGGCCACCACTGGTCACTGACACTGGCCACACAGCTCTCAGAAGGGGGCGTCATGATTGTCAGCATGGGCCATCACAGATGGGCAGCACTGAAAGTGAGCTTGGAAAGCAGCTGAGCACAGCCCAGCGTGACACCAGACCCAGACATACATGGAACAGCACATGGAAGGGTAGGAAAGGACGGATGGCCTATTCCAAGTTATTCCATTCACTGCAGGGTTACAGAAAAGAACTTCATATCTTTTTAATGAGATTGCAAATTAGACTGCTAAAGGTAGTAATGTTGTTGTAATTTACAGAGATATTTGATTCTTCAAAACTGTTGATTAAGGAATTAGAATTATATAAAATTAATGTAGTACATACTGAGTGGATTTCAAGGCAAGGGATTTACAAACCTCACAAGAGAGCTGCAAAGAGGGGAGCACGGGAGCTTGTATCTGCCCAGCTCTGGTGGGACTCAGGTCTTGCTCTGTCACCGTTTAACACTTCTGTCTGTGGTTTTGGGGAGTAAATGAAACAGCCACAGATGGCATAAAATCAGAAGAAAGGTGAAGAATGAGGTGTAAGTCACTGAGGCTGAGCATTTGGACTTTTTAGCTTGGCACAAATAAATGGTGTTTGTTTGTTTGTTTGTTTGTTTGTTTGTTTGTTAATAAGGTCGAGCATCAAGCCCTGCCTCCTGGAAGTCAGGAGCCAGGCTGTGTTTGCAGGGCAGGGATTGCTGCCCAGACAAGCAGGGAGCCAGAGAACAACAGAGATGATGGAGAATTAAAGCTCCTCATCCAGCACTGTAGCTTGAAAGTAAAGAAATTATTTTGGTGGGATAGAGGGAGGAATTTCAGCACTGGTAAGGAGACATTCTTGTTTCTGTGTTGGATGACACCTGAAGATTACTGAAACAGAACCTAGCTGGGTCTGAGACAGGGCTGGTACAGTGGGCCTTTCTGACCTGATAAGCTATGAACTGTGCTGCAAGTTTCAAATAATGCCCGGCGTGGGTGGATGAAATGTTTTCCAGCTCAACCCAGATGTGCCTTGTCTTCCTGAAGCCTCCTGTTGGAGCCAGGTGCTCACTCCCACCTCCTTGCTGGGACTTAGTGTGCTCTGGACACACTGATGAGTACAGAGGCGGGGAAAGAGGGATTTGGGTGATATATTTTACATTTCCCCTTTGCTACTGACTTTTGCTCCTCTGTAGCTGCTTGGTGAGAGCCAGCTGTAGCCTTCAAGTGTAAGAAATATTTAAAAATCATCCACTTTGCTCAGGGGAAAGGTAGCATAGCAAATAACTGCCATGTTCCCTGAGAGATCAATAACACCCTGCAGGAAGCTAAATCGTCCTTTATTAATCTGATGAATTAGCCTGATACAGGGAGGAAGAGATCAACAGCATGGAAAATAAATACATGCCCTGAGGCAAAGCTTGTCAGCTATGGAAATAGAAGTGTCTTTCGTTTTATCCATAACAAATAATCTTGAAAGTTAGGCTGGGAGACCAAAGTGACTTCTGAGGTTTGTTAGTGCAATGTGAATAGAGAAACTCACTCCTCTCTTTGAAAAGCAATTACACAATCACGCAGAGACAAGCAGTTTCCCTGCTGTGCTGCTGGATTAGAAAGCCTGAATATCTTCCTCCTTATACTTCAAGAGGGACTGATTCAGCCAAGTACTTAGGCATTTGTTTCAGCTCCAGAGTCATTCCAGGGAGCTCAGCTTTAGCCTTGAAGAATCAAGATCTGGGGAAAAAGACAAAATGGAACAGCATCGAATTTCTGTCTTCTATTGAGAAGGGCAAAAGAGAGTTATAGTAAGGAACAAAAATCAGCATCCTTGATCAGCTATCCTGAAGAGGCAGTCCTGGACCTGGGTTTTTCCCTTGCCCTTACTGGAACAAGTCACACACTGCCAAGAATCGTTGTGGCTTTTTCTCTGAAAACAGCACGATTCAACAATTCCTTAGAAAACGTGATCAGCTTTTTGAAAGCCTCCACACTACCTTTGTTTGCATTGATTTGACCAAATCAGGGCTGGCTATTTTGAGCTTTCAAAGCGTACTGAATTTACCAGTGTGGAGAGACTCCTGCTGTGAGTTAGGGACACGATTTGGTGGTGGACTTGGTAGTGTGGGTTAATGGTTGGACCCAATGATCTTTGAGTCTTTTCCAAACTGAATGATTCTATGACTCTATGATTTGTGCTCATTTTCTTTCAGGAACATGGTGCAGCATCACCCAACCACACTCTGCCCTGGTCAGAGCAACCTGGATCCAGCAGCTTTGCAGCAGAACTGGGGCAGGTTCTTGTGACTGCTGGAGAGTTTTGCTTCCTGCAGGTGCAGGGGCTCAGCAGGAGCTTTTGCACACCTGCTCATTTCCCAGTCAAATAAGCATGAACGCTCATTCTGGAGCCAGGAGGATTGCCATGTCAACTCTTGTATCACTTGGTGTTTTTGCAAGAGCGAGAATTTCAGTTTTCATTTCAAAAGTCCACATTTCTTGCTTAAACTGTCAGAAACTGCTTGAGGAAATTTTAAGTCAGATTTAGGATTTGAAGGCATGTCAGAATTTGCAAATGGCTGTACATGGCAGCCTGAATTGATAGATATCGCTCTAAAATTGCCATTGGGGGCAATTTTTTGAAGGAGTGCTAAAGTTGCTCTGGAAGATCTTCAAGTGGAGAGTGCAAGGATCTTGGTGTATTTTCTTGGTGTAGACTTAAGGGCTATATTTTCCCCACCGAACTCCATAACCTGAGTCAAAACCAAAAATCTCTGAGGTCTCTAATTCAGTCTTTACAACTTACTATTATTTTTTATCAGACAGAAAGTACAAATACACAAATAGTCCCTTACAGTTATTGGGTCTGTGCAAGCCACAAGGTGTTGCCAAAAAGCAAAGTTTTGCAGGTGCAAAACCCAATTCAAATGATAAACTACCTCCAGTGTCACCGCTTTGCTCATTTCCAATCCCTATGGGCAAATATGAATTTTTTCTGAACCTTTAATCTACAACACTGAATAAAGTTATGTAAATCTGGTGCAATGAAGAAGGCTTTTAAGCTGTGGTAGGTATATCATGGTCCTCTCCCATTCTGTGAAATTGCTTTACTGCCAGGCCATAATCACAATGACAGACATGCCTGATTGAGTTTTGTCTCTCTGTTAATCTATGGAGTCATTTGCAGGTGAAAATTAAGAGCTGTGTGTATCTGGGAAACTGGGGATGCACTGAAAAATTATCCTTTTAATACTGAGTGTGGAGATTCCCTTGTGCTATTATACGAGTGCATTTTAGGATTAGAGTCTTTGGAAGCTTCTCGTTATAACTGTGATTTATTTTTTAGTGGTTTTTCCCCATAAAGTAATATTAGATATTATGGAGCATATATTTCAGGTGATAGTGAAAAACCGAAGATTAAGGCGAGGTACTGTGAATGCGAGTGCATGAGAGATGGTGAAGATGACTCATTTCTCTAATGCACAGGGTGAAAGCTTAACTGAAAAGGTGAACAGATGAGAGGCAGAGCACAAGTGGTGTTTTATTGTCACATCCTGAGAAATGGCATTTCAGACTCTCAGGGGAATTCTACCTGGGCTCTCCTGTTATAAGTACAATTTGTTGTACATGAAAGGAACCGATGACGAGGGGACGGGTGGCCTTTCACAGTGGGATGAGGAGAGCCACACATTCCAGGCAGGGTGGACTTGCAATAGCATGTACCAAAGGAGCCAGGAAATCTGGCCGTGTCCTTTCTTGGCAAGGATGAGCCAAGGAGAGCTACATCAAAGTGGGGGAAGTTTATCTTGTGTCTACAGTAACAGACTTGGCGGGACTCACCAGATCCCAAAGTGATGCATGAGGTTAAATCCACCTGGTGCACGAGGTTAAATCCAACCAGTGCAGACTGGAAGGGCTTTCCTCCTCTCTTTTTTGCACAAGGGGGTGCATGCTGCTGCGGGAACCTTGTGTGGCTGCAGTCATCCTGTGGAGCCCTGGAGGGTTCACATTGCCAGTGTGAAAAGGAGATAAAAGCTCTTCTTATCTACATGATTCCTCTCAGATATCAAGATGATTAAGCACACGCATTTGTAAAAAGTGCCCCAGCACCTCTTATTATTGATGACAAGGATGACTGGGAGCAATGAGTCAAAGTGAAAAATCAAAAGACAAGGTGAGGCAGCGGGGAGATCGCGACTCCCAGTCACCAAGGCTCTGCCATGGTTCTTGCTGACACGGCTGCTTCCCACCCCCAGGGAAGGACCCTGACAACAACCAGTTTGCAGACGGGGCAAAGAGGTTATGGTTGCTTCCTATCTAATTGTCATCATATGAGCTGTGCCCCTCTCCTGACAAGGCTGTCCCCCAACAGGTGACAGTGTGGAGCAGTGCCAGAGCAGATGTCAAAAGCCGGAAGCAAGGAGGGAGTCACTGGAGAGGGCTTGGCCCTCCTTGTGCTGACCTGTCTGATTTTGCCATTTCCCTTGGAGAAAGAAGAGGAGTGAAACAAAGAGTACCATGACATACTGACTCGTTTCCATGCCCAAACCTGTATCCTCAAGCTCCCTGCTGGCTCCCCTCACCTGCATCCAATTACACACCCAGTAGGATGGTGAATACTGGGAAATCTGATCACATTTCTGTCAA
Source organism: Pomatostomus ruficeps (assembly GCA_013400735.1). Lineage (NCBI taxonomy): Eukaryota > Metazoa > Chordata > Aves > Passeriformes > Timaliidae > Pomatostomus > Pomatostomus ruficeps. The sequence goes on from VYZT01010521.1 coordinate 41,935, forward strand.
AATCAGTGGCAAGCCTTCCCTGGTGCCAGACCAGGCTTCTGTGAAGGAAATGCTTCTTGTGGTGAGAGAAGAAAAAAACCTTCTTAAAAATCCTTTGCGGTGATCAGCATTTAGATTTATCCATTCAGGGACTTCTGATCCAATGTAAGTGGAAAATTGTAACCTTTGCTGAAGAGTGTGATTCTGCTCAGCAGGAGGTGGCAGGGTGCTCCGGATCTCGTGGGCTTGAACGCAGAGGGAGGTTTGTTTTTAGGTCTCATGTTGACTAAGTTCTCCTCTCATTTAGAGAGGGTAGCTTTACTGTAAGGAAGGATATTCATATGATCGTTGCCTTGGCCCCTTCAGAAAAATTGCCACATTTTACATTAAGGGCAACCTTCCTCACATAGTACATCTCTGCAATTAATTGTCTTGACACATGATTAGTACCTAGGGGCAAGGACAGATCGTTCTGTTGATTGGGCAGGGATGCGTTATTAATTCTATAAACTGGCTATAGTCAAAGGACACAAAGCAGTGGCTGCAGTTACTGTCACTGTGGAACTGATATTTGAAAGAGCACTGGAGATTTGTGGCAGGGCAATGCTCCTTTGCCATCCCAGTATGATTAAGATTCTCTCACTGCAACTCCTAAGAAATTAGTCTTTAAACCTGATCCGCTGCAACACCAGGTCAGTTGGTATTTCTGGTACCATGCTGCACCCTCTCATTTTCTCTTGTTTGTTTTTCCTCATTGCCCAGACATGGAATGTGGCAGACAGAAGAGTGCAGGCAGCTTCTCCCTGGCTGGCAGGGAGCAGTGTGGAGTTTTGTACTTAAAAAAGGAAGTAGCTGACCTTGACTCCTTCCGAAATGACGTGATGTCCCTCTTAGAGTTTTAATACAATTTTTTCTGCCAAGAAGTCATTTTGAAAGGAAATAAGTTCATGAAGGATGTTACAAGATTTAGCAGAAGCAAATGTCAAAAAACTAAAAAAAAAAAAATAATAATGATAATATCATGTAATTTCTTCCTCTCTGCATCCTGTGTAGTTGAAGCAATTTTGTAGCTATTGTTACACTGTGCAGGATCTCTTCACAGTATTAATTACCAGATGAAATAATACAATTCAAGTCTTACATACTCACTAAAATGAATCCTGAAGTTTTTCATTGCTGATTGCACACTGTTCATACCAGGATGCTTTGGAGAGCACGCCTGGACATACAGGAGGCAGCCAGAGATGAGGAGGAATGATGACTCCTTCCACAGGTGAACTTGTACAGGAGAAGCTGCGAGGTGGAGGCCAAAGGAAGGTCTGACGGCCCAAGGTGCAGGCAGTATGGGAGATGTGATGAAGATGGAGCCAAATCCTAAGGTGTTTTTTCAGGTGAATGCTATTAGCTGTGAGTTGAGCATTGCAACACCTGCAACATCTCTGCTGACAGGAGGCAGTTCCATGCGCTGCATTTTATTCATGTTCCTTCTCTTTTTGTTTCTGGCTGTGCAGGCTCCGAGGGAAGCAGGTGACGCTTGCATGCTTTCAGTACCTCTCGCACGAGCAGCTCCCATGCTCGTTTCTGAACGTGTCCAACATCCCTGGAGCTGCTGGTGGTGCCAGGTCTCTGGTGGTTCTCACAGTGGGGAGGACACTCCTGCCCTCCTGCCCCCAGGTCCTTCCCACCCGCATGACAAACTGGCTGCCCGCGTGCAGCCTCACACAGTGCTGCCAAAATTCCTCATCTTGACAGCATCACCCTCTGCTGTCATTACTTTAGAAACAGAAATTGTCCATACCAACTTTTTGGAGCGACACCTAAAGGGAAATGCATGTTATGTTACATGCTGTTATTAAGTGCCTCAGGCACCAGCAATCTTTTTTCCTGCCAGCATTGATTCATTAAGCAGCAAACAGAAGTATAACAGTGACTGGTATTAGCTTGTCTCTCTTTTACTAACCAGACTCTAATTTATCTTCTTCATTTGTATTTCCAGTGTTTTGCGTTGTTGTAATGAAGAACAAATAGCACAAGAGAAAAAGCACCTACAGAACTGTAGCTTTTTGGCTAGTGCATTTCTACCAGGCCCAAGTGGTTCACTGATAGGAATTTTATATATTGCAAATTCACAGAGAAAGACTTCTTGGTCTAAAAATTGTCTTGATTTAAATGGGATCTCAAATTGAGAATAAACTCAAGTTTAAGCACAATCAAGAGTTGCAGACCATTGTACCTGGTAATGTACACAGATGTCCAGGGCCCTAGAAAGCTTATGTAGAAGCATAGGGAGGAAAAATAGATAAACCAGATAAAGAAGAAAACAGCCAAAAAAAGGGCAAAATGAGAAATACTGAACATTATACTCTGTCCCCACAGGAGAAAACCCCTCAAATATCAAGAGCAGCCCAGCTGGAGTCAGCTGAAGCACGGCGTGGTGCAGGAGACTCCCGTGCTGCCTTGCGCAGAACGTGCTAAAGAAAAGGCTGCAGTGCCCTGGTTTTCGCAGCGCCATGCAACACTTCGCTTTTACAGTTGATCACCTTTGTGTTTGTGTCAAACTTCATGGAAACAGAATTAAAAATAAACTAACATAAACCACACGATGTACAGAGCGAGATGTGAGACTGCTGAGGGCGTGTGGCAGAGATGGACAGGCAGCCCCTGTGCACAGGAAGGCTGCACAGCCAAAACGCTGCCTGGCCCTGAGTGGATTTTCACATCTTGCTGAACATTCTTCTCAGCCAGTTGTGTGGAATTTCCTTCATTTCTGGCTTCTGCTCTCTGTTACATCTGTGGTGATCATGCAGGAGGAGAAGTGATGAAAAGCTCATCCAGCTAAGAAGCCCTGGTGTCACCCCTGTACACCTTCCACAGCATGAACACTTTCACTAATCCCTTTTTTATTTTAAAGCCAGGTCCTGGGAAGCTCTGGGTTTGTTGCTGGGCTCCGTGGTGCTGCCTCAGGGCTCTCAGTGCCCTGTGCCAAGAGTGGCTTTGTGGTGGCAATGGCCCCTCTGCTCTGAGGGCTTGGACTCCATAACACTTCTTTCCCTGTCCTGTCAGAAATGACCCCCCTGCTCTGCTTCTGCTCACATGCTGAAGTTTTAGGCATCTCCAGGTAGTAACAGCTTCAGAGCTGCTCCTGAAAAGAATCCTGAGATTAACACTGCAAGAGCAGTAAAAGTGATACACTAAGCTCTAATAAAAGTTAAGTGCCCTGTTAACCAAATACTTCTTGTCTCAATTCAATTTAAACCCTACTATGAAAAATGTGTTCCTTTGAAGTGGACAAAAAATGTTTTCAACTGATGATGCACATTTTAAATTATTATATTAAGATACACTGATGACAATGAAGAGAAGTGTGTGGGTGCTTGGGGCAAGGCTAGGGCAGACACATTCTTCAATATGAATGAATTTCTGTTATCACCTATTATGTAATCACCCCTCATGTGTTTTATTATTGTTAATAATTAATTTTCATGATATTAATATTTATTATTGTTCTGGCTCTCAGAAGAATCCCAGGGCCCTGGGGAGCAAAAGGAGCTCTGTCAAACTCCTCATACTCCAGCTGCAATGGGAAGGTGTGATCAAATCACTCCACGTAGGCAGAGGTAAGCTCTGTGTCTGAATTTAAAACAACACAGAAACAAAAGTGGAAAGATAGTTCTGAGGACTGGTGGGTTTCCCCAGGTCAGAGCTATTTGCAGTGTCTCTGGTGCTCTGGGTGTGGATGACCTCCTCTTTTATTTATTTTGTTGTAGGCAGTAATTTTGTGAGTAGTTCTCTAGGCAAAGCAAAGGTTGAACTTTTGAAGCAAATGTACACAGCATGACCTTTATGTCTCTTAGCCACTGTCAGGCTTCGCTGAGTGCTCTGCACCCTGACATTCAGCAAGGCAATAAAGAAATGAAAAGTACTAATGTAACCTTTATAAAAATAGTTGAAATGATAGTTTAATTTTTAATCTCCCACTATGGTGTTAAAACAAGCTCAATAAACTTTGTCAGTAAATTACATTCAGAAGGAATTCAATTTAAATAACATTATCATTATGATAGTCAGCAAATTATGTCCTAAACTGCTGCTTCAAGAAAAAAAAGACATTTAGGGTGGGACTGTTGACCTTTCCAATTTTTGGATAATACTTGGGCCACTATTATTTTTTTGGTAGTTGATCTGGAACCTGAAGTCCTTTCCTCTTGCATATCCTACCAGGAAATCAAGAGGATGCTGTAGATTAGCACCTCTCACCACCCAGGGCAGATGAATCTTGTCTATTTGAGCTGCAGCATTGTGCTTCACGTCATCTTTAGAAAAGACCTGCATAAAAAATAGGACCAAAAATACTTTTTGAAGTGAAGAGGAAGAAATGAAACAAAATAATGGGTTAAACAAGGTTGTAAAATTGTTTGATAGTGAAAATAATTTATTGGCCTTCATATAAAGTGACATGGTTTGCAGAGTGATCATTACAGACCAGGCTATAAACTGAGGCTGAGCTTGTGGCTCTGAAGGACCTGTTGGAAACGGAACATGCCGTAGGCTCACATCTATGAATACATGCTGGAAACAACTGCTGTGTGATGACTGAAGTGGGTATGGGAGATAAGTAGAACTGCATATACGAGACTATGTCTTTCATCTTATGTGGAGGGATATGAAACTATTTCTCAAACACGTATTTGTCAGAATTGTTTTACCCAAAATACTCTCCTTTTGCAGTCCGTGGTGATACAGCAATCTTTATCCACTGCCTTGGATGCAATTTTGAGCTCTGTTTTGTCTAACTGCACAAAACATACTCAGTAAGGTGAGGGACATGTGCCCAGCACTGGTTTTGTTGGATGTTTTAATTCATGAGAGATATCACCATTCTAGTTGTTCTCTTGCAAAATTTAATCCTCTCCCATGTAGTCAGCCTTTACTTGCCTGTAGTGCTTAGACAGAGCTTGAGAGGAACTATAAAAGGATTTTTTTGAATAGGTAGGACTGGAAGAAACAATGGTTCCTGCTCACCCTCTCCTGCCTTTGTATCTGCTCAGCCTGACTGCATCTCTCATGGTGGAAGGGGACATATGGTCTGTCGGGGGGAAGCACCAGGGAAGATGAGTACAGTGAAAAAATACAGTATTGCCACCAGTTCAGCTAGCCCAGGAGCTATTACTGGAGGACTGACTTTATTTCTTACAGCTGCTGAGAGGTTTCTGTTCCTTTGAAGCTGAGGAGAGCACAGTGAAGGTGTGGGAGGTAATGTTCAATGCGGGGAAGAGGGACAGAGGAAAAGCAGTTTGCACTACCAGGGAAAATGCGCCGAAGGGAAGGAAACAAATCTTGCCTGTGGGTGATAAAAGATAGATGCACGTTATAGACTAGTGGGGGCTGTTTTCTGCAGAAAATCGTGAGCTCTACTAGCAGGTGAGCGGGATGGCAGTGCTAAAGGCTCATTGCATTGTTCCCAGTGCTGCTCTAGGCTTAGGTAATTTCACACATTCACACTTTCTCTATGAAGAAATAATCTGCTGAAAGAGTTTTACTGTATAATTTTCAATGAATATAATTTAAAAAGGTTTCAGTAAAACAGCTCTTTACCCCTTGAAAGAAACTGAAAAGCAGGAGGTCAAAAATTAGTGATCTAGTTTCATGTTATTAGATTTCCCCTAATCAAGGCAGCAGTGAATATACTGCATTAATAGAGCTTCAACTGTGTAGAACAAATGGATTATGATTCTTTTTCTTTTATGGTGTTGTTAGAAATACTTTGTCCCTACCTAGCTTTGCCATTGGAAGTTAAGTATGACACTTTAACACATGCAAAGAAGGCACATAATCATATCTGCATAAAAGTTTCTTTCAACTTTTTGTGACTAATTAGGAATATGGGGACTTTTAAAAAAGTCTCAGTTTTTTCTTCTTTAAAATTAGGCAGATGAGTGTGTTACAGATGCTGGAGTGGGTTTCAAACCTATGGTTATATTGTTGCTAGTTGGACCTTAATCAAACTGGGGGTGTTTATATACTCTTACTAATGAAAGATGTGACTTGTTCCAGTGGGCAAAACTGCTAAGACAGGAATGGGCTAAAAATGTGGTACTCCATTAAATTATCTGACCTCAAATCCCTGGGAGGTAAGAGAAGCATTTCCACTGGCTTGTAGTCAGGACATGGCTTACTAAAGGAAAAAGCATATTCTATGAAATGCAACATGCTATCTAGAATTCTTTAATTTCTTGCCCTTTTATTAGTTTTTCCTTTTTTTTTCTCAGTGTTTACTCAGTAGTTTTTGAGGCTTACTTTGCTGAAATTTTTGTAAAAACAGAGGAAATTTTAGAAAAGTTATGTGACAAAAAATGCTCTAAAGTCTGCCAGGTTTATTCTATTATCTATTAGAAACTTTAGGTGAAAATATTGCAGGAAGAATAGGAAAGAAAGTGTTTCAACAACACAAGAATGCAAGTATTTAATGAAGTACTTGTGTAAAAACTAATTAAATGAAATTAAAATCAGAATTGTATTTTACTTTAAAGTTTGCAATACAATATCTGGGAGAGGGAAAACCCCTTCATATTTAGTGAGAAGCTCTCTAAGGTAGGAAAAGAATTCAGGTCAGAGATTTCTGCCTGTTTCATCTGTCAAACAAGCGCAGGAAGTTGAGGTCAAACACCTACATTTAGCAGGAACAGAATGAAGTGCCTGCTACAGCCCTCACGGCTGGCTCTGTTTCCTCACCTGGCACCAGGGTGGTCCCTGAGTGTCTCACTGCCACGGGACTGCCCAGGGCAGTGGGCTGGTATCCCTTGGGAGGGCTGGGGGCTCCCGAGGGCTGGGATCTCTCTTAGGGCAGGTCATGGCAACCTGGTACTTGAAGATGTTCCTGAGCACATTCATTCCTCTGTATGCAAAGCCTTAACGTTTTTTTTTGGACAACCCTGAGTGTGCTTATGAATAGTTCATAGTAAAAGCTTCCACAGAGAATATAAAAAGCAATTAAATCTTAATGGCCTGATGTTTACATTTTTTGAACTACAGGTTGGAAAGCCTGAGTGCAAATTGTTCCGACACAGCTAACGTTTTTGCAGTGAGGGGATTTGTGATAAGTACTGGGCAAAAAAATTGTATCTAACCAATTTAGTCTCTCATTTTTTCATTTTCCTTGTACCACTATAAGTGAGGGTTTTCAGTGGTATTTTAGGTGACAGTTCCCTCAGCAAAATGACTGTCAGTACCTGCAGATTTAAGGTCCCAGGGAGAGGGGAACATGGTCTCACCCAGGCAGGGAGGTCACGATGAAAATGCTATCCCCAAACACCATCAGGGTATTTAGACACTGTCCCCATGACAGCCAGGATGACTACATGCAAATAAAGCATGACTTGAGTACTCAAAGTACTTTATAGTTGCTTTGAAGGAATCAATCCTGCAGGGGCAGCAGCCTCATGGGGGGTTCCTACCCAGGCTGGGACTAGGGACCCACCTACCTAGACCTGCTACCAAACTTTCATGGGTCTATTATGCCAAGTCAAGCAGCAGGTTTCAGCTCCAAATAAACTTCCTCTTTGACATGAGAGAAGATGGCATTTTGGGTGTTTTTAGCTTTTTCTGCTCCCCACTGGCCTTTGCCGTCTCAAATTTTGTTACCCACAGGCCAAGAGACACATCAAGAGAGGCAAAGGCGAAGGCTTCCATTTCAGCCTTGAAGACTGTGTGCCTTTGTGCCTGACACAGTTTTATTTATCTTAAAATACAGCAGTAAGCCACCACAGAATCACAGAATGGATACACGGAATATCCTGAGTTGGAAGGGACCCACAAAGATCATCGAGTCCAATTTCTGTCTTTGCATGGGACAACCCCAAAAATCACACCATGTGTTTGAGAGTGTGGTCCAAACACTTCTTGAACTCTGACAGGTGTGTATCACACACACTCTTCCTCATCTTGTCCTTCTGGCTCACCTTGCCTCTGACCTGGAGGGCTCAGCCGTGCCTGGGACAAGGCTTTCCACCCAACAGGGCTGCCAGGGCATGCCAGCCGCTGGGAACGGCTTCCTGCAGGCACTCACATGAGCGTGCTTGGCTCTCAGAGGGGATCCATCTGGAACAGATTGAAAACAGTGGCCCAGAGTTATGTGGATCCTCTGCATCACCCAGACTCCATCAGCTTAGCTTCTAACCTTTGAAAAACCCACATCTGCCTCAGGGAATGGCCTTAAATACACAGAGCTGTGACAGTGATACAAGCAGTAGAGTCTCTCGTGGCATGTAAATGTTGTTGTCTTGGCCAGCTCAATTTCTTTTGCTCTTTTCTCTCAGTGTATTTGCGTCTGTAATCAATACTGAAATTAAAAGGACATGGGTTTAGTCCACCCACAGACTTTCACTGTCCTGCTTGGAGATGCCAGATCTGCAGTGTTCTGCTAATCTGTGCTCGAAGGCTGGGTAGTCCTTGCCTAAAGATTGCTGCTCTCTGAAAAACCCCACGTTTCCTGTTGTCTGTCGAGAGAAGTTTCACCAGCTCATGCTCTCATCACAAGCAGGGCAGGTCTACTGTTGATTTCAATCAGAACAGTATTGGAACTACTGTCATCTTAGTATCAGTGTAGGTTATGAGCAGATGGTACTGCCTGACATTGAATCCAATGCAAGATTTCTGGCTTGGGCTGAAGCAAAATAACTCTACTGCAGTCTTTCATCAGAGAGAAAAGATAACACTTAATGAGGGCATCTTTCAGGGTCTGTCAGAAAAAGAAATTTAATACACACAGCTGTTTCAAAATACAGAAGTTCCACATGCATGTGCGTGTGTGCATACATGAACACATCAGTTCTGTGTTTTTGGTTTGGGGTTTTTTTTGTACAGAAATATAACTTTTCTTATTGCTGAAGTCTGTGATGTAGGCCAGAAAAGCAAGCTGTGCCCAAAATACCAAGGCAAAACTTCCCAAGAACAATTAGTATAACCAGAATATAGTTTTTTCTTTATTGAGATTGTTTCTGTTTTGGTGACAGCCTGGTGTGTGAAGTAAGCACGCAATGAGGACCACAGTTAGTGTGTCTCTATACAAAATACTCAGTGCAAGTGTGTGTGTGTATTTCTCTGTGCTGAGACCAATATAACACCACCACAATAGCTTTTGAACAATTCATGAAATGAAAAATCTCAGTGCAATGAGAGAATACATGCTGGGCTGTACTGAACTCTCTGTTCAAACAGTTAGTTTAAACTTGGTTAGTAAACAACCTAAAACTTAACACCTCCTATCTATATATTTTCCCTTTGTGCTGTTGCAGGTAGACTTATGATTGGAAACTCAAAATATTAGAAACTCTAGCTGGACACAGAAATGTGCACAGAGCACATTTTTATTTTGCCATGAGCAATGTTTGGTTTCAGGGGAAGCTGTTTGTGCATCACCACAAATTGATAGTGTGAGATGATGAGGTGAGCACCACCATGAAAGAAACCTGGATTATACAATAAACCAGTCCCATTGGGATCACCTGGTACATAATGAATTCTGTATTTATGGACCTTCAGCACGGTGTCATTTGCCTCAACCTACAGCTGTGTACTGGGAAGGGGAGACTTCATTATAGACCAGAATCTCCTAACAGGAAAGCAGGTCAGGACGGGCTGCCAGAGCAGCAGGGCCCCTGTGCTCCTTGTGTGCATTGTTGGCACCATGAGAAATGTCTGGGTACTGCTGAAATAGATACCAGGTAAAATAAAAATACACAGAAGGACCACAGAAATCACTTTGCCCTGTGAGTTTTCAGAGTTCACTGGAGCTTATTAGAAAAAAACAAACCAAAATATTTAAGAGGTGACTTGACTCCAGGGAATAAACACTTACACAGGGGAAAAAAGAACGGGTTTCAAAGGGCTTTCTGACTTAGCTCTGAAAAGTATAATGAGATCCAGTGTAAGGAATCTGGTGCCAGACACATTCAAATTGAAAACATGACCTACATTTTTAATAGTGAGTGTGCTTAGCCATTGGAACAAAGTACTCACAAAGTGGTGGATTCTCTCCTCTTGATGGCTTCAGATCAAGACTAGGTGCCTTACTGGGAGATACGCTTTAGTCAAAAATAGTTATGCTTTAGTCAAACACATGTTACAGGGCTTGATATAGAGGTAATTGGGGAAATGCAATGGTCTGTAGCATCCAGGAGGTCAGGCCAGATGGTATAATGATCCCTTCTGGCCTCAGACTCAGTGAATCTCAGAATGAATATAAATGCTATCATCTGGATCTGCATTTGAAATAATTGCAGGCAGAGATTAGACACGCAACTGCATATGGTTCAGAATTGATAAACTTCCCTCGCCTCCAGAACAAAGGCCCTTATTTATGCCTAATTACACGGTGCTGTTGTAATTCAGATAAATATCCATTAGAAGCTCGGATGGGATGTCAGCAAATCAACTTTAACTTCTCTGTGTGTGTGGTGTGGATATCCAGTCTCTAAAGCTTAATATTCAACTTGAGACTTGCTTGCACAGGAATGCATCCAGGAAGAGCTCCCGTGTGGACATTTGCTTCACCCTGAGAGTACCCTGATGTGATTTAGCCCTGCCACCTTTGAAGTTGGTTCAGCTAAATCATAAAGACATGGAGATCCTGGGCTTCAAAGCAGCTGGGTGCCTAATGCTGATGACTGCCTGTGCATTGAATTTTATGGGAAAGAGTTGTTGAAAGAGTAATAGCAAAATCTAGAAAGGTTCAAGGTCCTATGAGTGGATTTGCTTATGCTGATATTATCACAAACAGCATCTCTGCTTGGCAATGCACACGCACCTGCAAAATAGCCCGCTGTTGCACTGCTTCTGGAGAAGGAAGATGTACGAAATATTAACCGGCAAAAGAAACCGCATTAAAACACAGATAACCTTTAATATGAATTTCACCCATATTATGTAGCTTTCAATTTTACTGTTATCTCACTCACAAAGCATTCAAAACAGCTGTGCAGGTAAGCAGTGAGGCCATGCAAAGGAAATAATAGTGTTAAAGTTCAGTGAAATGTCGTCATTTATGGTATTGTGGGCATTTACCTGTGCTCAGAACACAACTGGAGATGAGTTTCATTCATAAAGGTCCATAACCTTTTGCATTCTCGGTTCTTCTCCACAGTCAATTCTGATCAATGGCATCAAACACCCAATTTCCAGGTAATGAGAAAGTTTATTTATTCAAGTTCTCAGCACTGTAGAGAAATTCTCACAGTATCTAATGTACACCTTGAGGACTGAATATTCTGAGGTAATGAGATTTTTCCCTAGGCTCTACATTTAATTTGAAGGGGACAAGAGCCTGGATCTACAGCCACCCTCACAACTACCCAAAGACTTAAGCTGTTTTTATAGAATTATAGAATTGTCAGCGTTGGAAAAGACCTTTAAGAACATCAAGTCCAACCATCAACCCAGCACCACCACCATGTTCACCATTAAATCAAGTCCTCAAGTGCCATGTCCACACATTTTTGGAACACTTCTTGGGATGGTGACTCCACCACTTCCCTGGGCAGTCTGTTTCAATGCTTGACCATCCTTTCCATGAAAAAATTTTGCCTAATATCTAATTTAAATCTCCCCTGGTGCAGCTTGAGGCCATTCCTCTTGTCCTGTCACTTGTTACCTGGGAGACGAGAGTGGCCTTCACGTTCCATCACCCTCCTTTCTGGGAGGTGTAGAGAGCAAGAGGGCGCCTCCTTTTCTCCAGGCCTTTCTCAATAGGAACGATGTGTGTGTCCCAGAATATAAAGCTGGACTCCACACCTACATCCAAACTCTATTTATTAGGACCATCTTCCATTTCTCCCCCCTTTTTCCCAAGCAACACACATAAAATATGATGACTAACATGGAGGCTGTATAAATACATGCTTATCTGTGAATTCTAAGCCACAAGTTCCTTGTATTATCCTTCTGCATTGATGCTTAGGACCTTGCAGCTAATTACACATTTTCTAATTGCAGCCTGCTTTTCTCAACCTCTTTCATTTCAGCTCAAAAAGGAAACATGATAATGGTGACTCTGCAGATACTCTAAAATAACCAACATTTTTCTGAATCTCAGCATTACTTTCTTATGCGAGTAGCAAATCTCTCTCTGCAGATACTATTCCATACAGTTCTAAATACTTTTTCAGATTACACTAAAAATGAAAGTGACATGAAATAGTGAAAATCATATTTCAAGTTAGCTGTGTTTTAATGTGGCATTTTACCAGTTAGATATTTCGTCAAAAACTTTGCAAAAACTCCGGATTTTGAAGCTGCTTTTTCAGTATTTCTACAGGGATGGAATTTATGGTAACGCTGTTGTATCAGCAAAACTAGCAGTGCAGGTATTTTGCTTTTTATCTTGCTTTATAGCCCTTTATACAAGGCCTTCCTATAGCAGTTCTGCAGTAACATTAATTTCGTAAAGGTCCAGAAGGTCATTCTTATTTTCAGTCAAATAACAATAACCGAGAATTTTAATGATGCTCTTGCATTAGTGTTATAATATTCAGAATTGTTATAAAATTCAACAATGTATGAAAATGTCATTGCTAGGGATGAATGAAGCAGCTCATCTGAAAATGAAAATCAGCCCAAATCTTTCAAAAGGTGTTCAAAAAACTTCAGGTAATTTCATTTTCTTTCTCCCTACTGCCACTTCTCAGGTACTTCTACAAGTTCCGGTGCCTGAAATATCATCATAATTGATTTTTCTAGACAAAGGAAGTGCTTAGAGCTAATTATCTAAACTTAAGTACAGCATTTGGTACAGTGCTGTGGGGGAAATTATTAGCTAAAATGGAAGATAAAGACAGAAATCAAAAGTGAATAAGAATGTGAGCGTAGGAGGAGGTCAGTACTGAGGGAAGGTAGACGGGCTTCTCAAACATCAGTTTTGGGCCTAGTAATATTTAACATTTTTTATTAATGATGAGCCCATAAAAAAATAAGCGTGCGCTAATGGAATTTACCAGTGGCATAAGGGAGGGAGGCACTGTCACTGCAGAGATGAATGACACTCTCATTTAGGAAGAACTGCGTGACCTTGAGAATAGGCTAAATTAGAAAAAATTCAGAAGGATTTGACCGCCAGTTCATGCATCTGGGCCTTGTTAACCAGGTTTCTACTATACCTGCATGCTCATAGGTAAGAAACGTCTAAGGAAGGGAAAACACAGATCATACAAATCTAGGTCTTTTCACCAGGACAATGAAACACCTATAATGGTGTGTGAGGCAAGTGTTAGAAATCAGCCAGGATAGTGCACACTATTCACAAATGATTCATTTCAGTTTTAGGAAACTATGGAAAAAGATGATTAGAGTGACCATGGAAAGGGAGACCCTGCAGTGCAGAGGAATTTGGCAAAATGAATGCTGAGGGAGACCACTATAAATACTGCATGGCATAAGCTCTAGGAAGAGAAAACATCTATTTAAACTGAAGGACAACATTGGCACAAGAACAAATGAGCATAAATTGGTCATGAATAAATTTAGGATAGGAATTGGAAGCAGGTTTCCAAACAACAGAATAGTAATGTTCTGCAATTGCTTTCCAGTGAGAACAGTGGAAACAACAACAAACCCCAAGCTACTTTTAAGATGGACTTAAACGAGTTTCTGAAAGGGATTATATGATGTGTTTGGCTAAGATCGCAGAGAAGTAGACTTGATGACCCAAGAGGTCTATGCAGTCCTATCTATCTAAGCCTGTGTTTCATAACCAAATATTTCAGAGCACTTTTAAGTACTTCCTTTCCTTCATGTATTTTTTAGATAAATTTTTTATAGTGTACTGCAGGGGTTGCCAGCTGGACTGATTTAGGGAAGGCACGAAACAGTGGTGTCCAAAATACGCTGAATACTCTTCACACAAAACAAGACGAGTGTGCAGTGTCCTACAGGGCAGTGCTTGGGTGCTTAAAGAAATCAGCATTTTCTGTGGCAGGCGACGGGGACATAATCCCAACAGGAGCAGCACACCTTTGAGCCTCGGTTCTCTCTCATTTCCCTTATGCTCCCAAGCCTGCTGCTCTGTTATGCAGTTTGCCTTCTCAGCCCCACCACACAGATGCAGCAGTGTGTAACAGGATGGCAAACAATGCTTTAGATCCACAAGATTAAATGGATGAAATCCGGAGCATTCGGCATGGCTCTGACTGGATGCCAAGCTGCAGTGGAGATGGCTTGTTTGGGGGCATCCCTCCAGCCTCACTAGTGTGGTACAGAACTATGTTACCATGTCACGGTTTCTCTCCTCTCAGCCCAGGAAGCCCCTGTGTCCTTTGGTTTGTTTTGTCCTGCTTGGTGCTGTTACTGTCTAGTTTTTAAAGTTATTAGAAATTCCTCTGCCTGAATTAAGGTGCAAACGAGACCATATGCCAAAGTTGATAGCATGGATTTTATTTAATACTAAATATGAGAGACAGAGAGAAAAAAAAAAGAAGAGAAAGGAGTAGAAAAGAGTTGGGGGGACAGAGAGTGACGGAGACAGAATAAAGAAAATTTCACCACTCTGTGGATCCCAGTGATGTTCCGTTGATCCTCTCCAGGTGGTCTTCTTGGTGGTGAGGGTCCTTCGAAAAGCACAGAATCCCATGGATTAATGTTCACCAGGCCAGGTGGCAATGCCCAGGTGCCTCCCCTGGGGCCAGCTTGACGCTGTCTCTTGCAGCAGACTCTGGGCGTGTTGCATCACTTCGTGTCACCTGCAATGCTGTGCTGCAAGGCCTCAGCAATGAGTCTGGGGAATGCTTCGGGGGGTCTTTGGTGGATTATGACACCCCCTCAGCTGCCTCCCACGTGAATGTCCTGTGGATGTTGTCTGTGGGGTTGGGGGTTCCACGGCTGGGCCAGTTTGTGTAAGGGGGGTTGGGTGTTCAGTGCCTCTGACCAGAGGTCACACCCAAAACTTCCTCCCCCTGCTCTCCGTTGCAGGGGGAGTCTCTGTAAACCTGGCCTCTGTGAGCTGTAGTGTGCTCCACCCCAAACCCAGCCAGACACGATTCTCAGTGCAGCTGCTGGGTTTGGCTTTCTCGTGGATGCATTCCTTTCCTTCAGCCTGAGATGATGGAACAATAGTGTCCCCTTTACCTTACCTAGGCAGCTTAACTCACAGTCCAAAGTTCCAGTCAGGCATCTTCAAGGAGTGGTTGGGCTTCTGTTGTTGTAGTTTCTTGATACAGTTTTTGCTATAATGGGCAAAACCCCTTCATAACAATGTTTAAGGCACAAACCATTTCAGTCCCTGACAGGTACCTCAGTGTTACTGTCCCTTGTTCCCAAACACAGCATTTCCACGACTTCTTAAAAGCTGCAATTCCCCTAGCCAGTGGGGCCATAAATTGATTTGCATGGAAGCCTGGGATTGAGGTTCAGTAGCTGGAGTTTTACAGATTTCTTAACCAGACTAGCAAAATTGGGTGTTTACAGCTGTTTTACAGTAATAGATGCTTCTTCATCCAAGTGTTGGAGAACGCAGATTGGCTGGGTATTGTCACTCCCTGATTAGGAGAGGATCTCACGGTGAAGAGTTTTATGATTTTCTTTAATTAAAATCTGATGCATGGGACAATGAGATCTGCAGAACTGGATTATTCTGGCTGGTTTTCCTCTCCAGCTAATTACACACATACTTTTTCTGAAATCAGCTATTAATACTGAGAATAGGTTAAGAAATGGGAAAGTTGGATGAAATCCCCAAGAGCACAGGTAGATTGGAAAATGAGGAGAAATAGGCAGCAGATTTACAGCTTGTTGCCATCCACATTAATCAGATTTGCAGTAGGCAGCAGCTACTTTATGTGCGAATGCTTTAACAACTGGTTTAAAAAACCAAGCAGGATGTCTGAGTCCCCAGGTTCACATAAAGGGGGTAATGAATACCTGCATAATGAGATAGAAAGGCCATAAACTTGGTGGTGGGAGTTCTCATTCTCTCTTCAGCTGAGGTTTCTGCAGCTTTCTCAGCCTCTCAGTGCCAGGCAGGGAGGCAGTCACATGCCAGGGTCTCACCGTGGGGAAAGAGGCTTTTGGTGCCTCCAAACGCTGCAGTTTTGCATTCAGTGACTTTGTGCAGTGCCCCATGCAGGAGCTACCCTGTGACTCTTGGACCAGAAATGCCCATCCCTCAAAAGGAAAAACTAAAGCTAGTTTGAAAAAAATATTTTCAAGGAAAAACTACATTGAAGATGAAAATGTAAAGACATGCACTGTGAAATGGTTGAGAGAAAACACTTTGATTGGAAGAAACTTAAAAAGAGCAGGCATTGGTTTTGGTATTTTTAAATTTAATTTTTATTCCTCTCTGTGTCTCTTGAGAGCTACTTTTTCACCCACCCTTAGCTTCAACCAGGACGCAGCATCTGTGAGCACCTGGATGAGGTGATTTCATTCTGCCCTGTCCTGCTAGTAAACTCAGTTTAAAAGGAATCAATCATAAGCATGACCTGTACTTACTGCTATGTTTTACTGAGTTCTTGCTCAGGCACACAGGTGTGGGAGCATGGCTCTTTGAGGGAGGGTGGCAGCCTCATGCCAGGGATGAATTTAACCCTGAGCTTGCTGCAGCCCCATGGAGCTGACCTGGTGGCCGTAACTGCAGGGAACCATGTTCAGTTTTCCTATGGGTGGAAATGCCTGTGAGGTGGAAATATCTGTGGGGGTATAGAAGCACACTGACAGCTTGTTTGCAAACAGGCCTGCGTGTGCATGTGGGAACATTCAATTGACATGTGTCCTGAGGAAATGTCTTCAGCCACAGCAGGTGAAGAGAAATGGCTCTTTCAGACATGGCTCTGGATTTTGGATGCCAGCTCATGCCCCACATGAAGGCAGCATTGGCACTGATGGCATCTGGAAAGATGTGAGAGGTCTCCTTGTGCGTGCCAAGGCTGTTGCCTGCCTCCAAGCGGGAGTAATGACCACCCTGACAGTAACAGGGGTTAAACACCACCAAAGCCTCTGAAAACAACCCCTTGTGAAGTGAATCAGCTGGGGCCAGTGTCTGTGGGTGCTGGAGCAGCCGATGTGGAGCAGGGGCTGTGCTTGCACCTGCAGCCTGAGGTGAGTGGCCTGGTGGGACGGTGACAGTGAGGTCAGCTGACTTCTTCTAGTCTCCTCCCTGGGGATTTTAAAAACAAGAGATTAAAGAATAATCCCTGCTTGGGATAATAATCCCCTTGGGTTAACACCAGAGGAGAGAAGTACCTGGCAGAGCCGCTGACAGCAGTGCCCTGGTCCTGCCCTTCCTGTCCCAGCCAGGGCAGCCATTGGCACCCTGGCCATCATGTGCCTCATCAGTCCCATCCCTGCTGAACAGGAGCCACATGGCTGAGGGTGGATGGGAAATGACACCTCTGCAGGAGAGCTGTGATGGTGCGAGGATGTTATATCTTACGTAAAAGGAAAACAGAAAGGGGCAAAGGAAAAAAAACCCACAAAAATTCTGTGTTCGTTCCTCACGCTTCCCTCAGTGCTGTCTCACCCTGTGCAGAGGCTTCAGAGGTGTGAACACATCCTGTTTACCTCTGCCACCAAGACGGGGAGGCTGAGGGGAGCACAGGGCTGAGGCACGGTCGGAGGAAGCGCCAAGCACAGGGAGAGCAGCTGCAGGGGGAGACGGCCCCGGCATGGACACAGTGCCCGTGTACCACGGGGCCATCACCCGAGAGGCTGGCGAGAAGCTGCTGCTGGCGGCGGGCACGGACGGCAGCTACCTGCTGCGGGACAGCGAGAGCATCCCGGGAGTCTACTGCCTCTGCGTCCTGTGAGTGCGGGAGCCGGGGGCCGGGCGCTGGGGCTGCAGGGCTGGGAAGAGCTGCTCAGGTGGCACCTGATTTCCAACATTCCCCTCCACAATATGGGGCGTCCCCACAACAAATATGTCCTAATGTTACCATCTGCTTACATGAGTGAGACTTTTGACCCCTTCACCTTGACATAAGGCAGAGGGGTGCAATAAGTGCTGTGGGGTCCTTTGGAAAGCCAAGAGGAGCAGGTTTTGCCTTGCAGAGCCCACGCTTCCTACGGGCAAAAAACCATAAAGAGAAAGCAGGCAGGGACATGGGAAGGATAAGCAAGGCACCATGAAGAAATGCCGGGCAGCTTGGCTCAGGATGGTGTGTACTGCCTCTTGGTGCTAGATAATCCTCTTGCTTTCTGCCTGCATTCTTCGGCTTCTCTAATGTGCTCATGGGTGTGCTCAGCAGCAGCCCCAGTGCCCTGGCATCGAGAAAGGTAACACAGAGTGCTGCCATCCAGAACGTGCCTTTGTTCAGGATGCTCTCAGTCCCACAAGCTTGTGGCTTGTCCCACAAGCCATGAGGTTTGCAGCAAACTACCTGCAATGCACATGAAGTACTGATGATAACAAATTAGGTGGTAATGTTTCATCAGATAGGATGGAAAGAGACAGATCTGATGGGATGGTGTGTCAGAGAGAGGGTAAAGGTTCCTCTGGGAGAGCTGGGGGACTTTATATTCATAGGACCTCATTTTAATGAAATTTAAGGAAATGTAATTACCCTACTGTTGGCAAAATTCTTGGAAGTCCTGGTGACACTGTACCATTGTATCAGAAGAACAAAGATGTGTCTATCGAGACATTTATGCCTTACTTCCGTAGGAAAAGGAACAAAAGAAAAACACTTTTATGTCCAGTATGAAATTAGCTAACAGAGGGAACTCAGGTACCTGGCAAAAAAAACCATAAGAGAAGAAGGGTCCTAAGTCAAGTTTTCCCCAAATCCCTTGAATACATTTCCAACAATATGCAATTAAGCCCTGGGTGAGCATCATTATCTTCCTGTTACAGACCAGTAAATGGAGACATGCAAGGAGGTTATATGCAATCCAAAAACACACAATCCTCTTCTCAGGGAAATATTTTGTGGCAGAGGGTGTATTTTTCCTTCTCTCATGAAATCAGGTGAACCAAGATAGGTGCTCCTGCTAGCAAATACCTTACCAGAGAGCTGAAAAATAGGAAATAAGAAGCATCTTGAGTTAAATGAAAATGGACTAGACATCGCAACAGGTAAGGAGTGCCATGATTCCTGTGAAAGGAATAGGCAATAAAAGCAGAACCACGTTTAAATAACTATCAGAGAAAATAGGGATATATCATCCTTACACTCAGAAGTCATTCAGTGCAAGTGAAACACTAAGACATTAGAGAAAGGGCCAGGAAGAGTGTTAAAATGCTGAAAAAGATAGAGAATACTAGAATTAGTCCACCATCAGTCTAAATCAGGATGTAGGTATGTAACAAGGTCTTTCAGTTGCACACAATCAGTTGGGATTTTTTGCTATGTTAGTGGTAATTTATGCCCTTTGACAGAAATTTAATGAATGAAATAAAATATGGAAAACGAGAATAGGAAGAAAGTAAAGCATTTCTAACTGTGAAACTCTGCAATCTTTGGAGGAAGATATACTTCAGTAAGAAACAGAACACTACTGAATTACTTCCAGAAATTATGGACCATTCATGTATCGTGGTAGGTTGCATTCAAACATGTATATGATAAAAAGGTAAAAGCAAAAAAAAAAAAAAGAAAGGTGAATATTATGCAGGCTTTTTACAGAACATAGATCCTTAATTGTTAGTCTGTAAAGGAACTTTACAATAGCATCTTGGCATCTTGGTAAATCCAGATAGAAAATTAAATGAAAAATGTTATGATGAGTATGAACTGATACAGAAAGAAAGGTGGCTGAAGAATGATACAATTAAGCCTTGGTTCCAATACTTCTTAATATTCAATTCAAATAATTACATAAGGAACAGCAGATATGGTAAACAGCAAATCACACAATAACTGTGGAGACAATTTTCATAAAGATACCAGGAATGGATCCCACACTGAGATAGCAATGACAGTTTGAAGAAATGTGGGCTATAAACTAGAGAAGTGCTTTGGCACACGGAGTTTGCCAAAGCAGAGCACTTTAGTGGAGAGACTGGAGGAGCAGAAAAGGAAGGCATGAGAGATGGAGATATGTATTCAGTGGAGAACACTAAGACTGGCTTTGGCAAAAGAAGCCAATGAACATAAACCATCCAAATTCCAGTCTGAATGCCATGGGCAGAGATGGAACAGGTGACAAACTTGTGCATCTGCAGGGGAGCTCTGGTAAAAACTGAGGGCAATGTGCAGTTGCTCTATTCACTGTGTAAGAAAAATAAAATTACAAAAAGAATAAGTTCTCTGCCTTTTTTAATACTTAATTCTAAATATATCATGAAAATTATTAGGAATAGCAATGTTATTCAGCAATTTACATTTTGGTTCAGAATCCATGCTGAAGATCACTGTAGAAATATCTAGACATATGAAGATCAGACAAAAGACGAATTTACTAGAAGTAATGAAGTGATCTTTGAAACATGGGAAATAAAGCTGGTCAGCCATTTGATACATTGCAATAAGTATCAGAGCAAAACAAACCATTTTGCTTGTTTCCAATGACAATTTCTAACGGAAAGGTATCTGTTTCATACTGCCAGTATTGTTTCTATTGCCCTTAGAAAACAAAAAGAGAAAAATAGTCCCGTTTTCCAAAATAAGGACATGTCCAATCTGTCTTCTTTCCCTCTCCCTCCACTTCCCTGGAGAAGTAAAACAAACATAAAGCCGTGCAGCTTCCCAGTTCTAACCCTTCTTAGGGTTCCTTTTTCCATCACAGGGGAATTATAAGGCACAGTTCTGATGAAGAGAAAAGAAATATTTATCAAAAGAACAATTAAGCATATATTTGGGTGACAGTGGTATAATCAGCTTGAGCTCACATTGGTGGCTGCTCTGCACTTCCAGCTCCAGGTACAGTAATTGTCAAGCTCTGTGATTTCACTGCATTGCTTATGCTCAAACAATATCTTCTTTTCCCAAGAAACTGCATAAATTTGTAATGCCACAATCACCACGACACCCTGCCTCAAGCACCTCCAAAAAAGCCCTGACATATTTTGGCAGGCTTTGAACCTCTTCAGGCACACAATAAGGACTGCGGTGTTCATGGTCAGGCTCATTCACCTTTTGCTTTTCCAATTAAAAAGCAGAGCCCTGACCTTTAAAAAGGAGAAGAGTCAAAGACTTCATGAATCCCTTGTGACTGACACTGATTTTACAGGGCAGGCATAAAAGAGACAGGTAGTAGCATAAAACCTGACCTATAGAGGTGGGTAACTGCAGCAGGCAGGACCCTGTTGGAACATTCATCTAGCAAGCTCTGCTTTCTCCCTTCTTTGTTTCTCCTGAGCTACTGATTTATCTCCCTTGAACGTCACTTTCCACTTTCTGAAGCCGAGGTGTGCACATGGTGTGCCTGAAAGCCTTCAAAGAGACAATGAATGTTTTCTTGGTGTGACTGCGGCAAGGCACAAAGGACCCACTTTCAAAAATATTTTAAGACCACAATTAAACTATGCATGGAAGAGTAGGAAGGTTTTGATCTGCAACTGTGTGCTCCGGGGCTCTTGCAAACAGAGGTGCTGCTTTTGGATTTTGGCAAAGATTTTAATACCAGATGCTCCCAGGTCTTCATTGTATGAATATCATTATTGACTTGATAATATATACTTTAAGGATGTTGTGAATACGTCAGCAGAAGTACACAATCTTTTCCTGGAAAGTTTTGGAGTTGCATTGAAAAGCAAGATTTTTGCTGTTCCTGAAAACTGGGCTAGAAGAAATGCATTTGCTTTACAAAACATACACGTTTTACCCATAAACAAGTTAGACACTATGCACAGTACACCAGGGTTTTAATATCAAATCTGATTGTTCCAGGGAGCTTTCTTTGCTGGTTTGGTTTCCTCTTTGCTCAATGCCCCGTTTGACATTTTTAGCACCCTCAGAAATCCTCTGTGCTCACAGCTTCTAATGAAGTCAATGGGGGACACGGGACACACTAATGGTGACTACTTTGAGGAGTGGCCTCTTAAACCCTGCCTGAAAAATGTATAAATAAAATGCCTGAGAGTGCCAAAAGCCCAGAGTTCCTTTACAGATATATGAGCACAGATGCAGAAACAAGCAACTCATGCCTGAATTGGCATTTGTAGTTTGGGTTTTAAAATTCATATACTTGAAAATACTGAGAATGTTAGTTTTTTCAGAGCTTTAAGTAAGACAAATATGACGTGCTTGTCAAAGTGTATGTTCAGCTGATTTGTTTGAAACCAGCCGTTTGTGTACTGTGCTGCATTCAATTTGTGGAGAATAATCAAAAGCTGGAATTGAAAGCTGTTTAGAGCTCTTGAAGCAACAGTAATGGCAACAGGGATAGGCTGCAGTCCTATCAGATTTTACGTGTGCTATTTTTCCTGTCGCTGTACCCACGGTGCACAAGTTCAAGGCAACGTGCTGAAACTTTCTGATGCGGCAGATACAGCAGCTGCACAGTACAAAGGTGTAATGCAGGATCACAAGCCAGCTTCAGCTTAGCAGCTCTTTTGTTTCCTATGTAATATTTTTGATAGAAATGGCAGAATAATTGCATTTGTTATAACACTGCACATAATAATCATCATCATTTAAAATGTAATTTGGAACAAAAGAAGAAGCCCCTCAGTTCAGCACTGCTGTTGTAAATATCACACACTGTTGTCAGCTTTGAAAAATGTCTTCTGTAGCACAATGGTAAATTTTACTGAGGTGAGTACTTCAGGTGCTTGCTAACCAGAGTGAGCGTTGTCTTTGCTGAGCAAAACTTGGCTAATGACCTTCACATATTCCAATGGCTTTTCTTGGAAAGGTAGACAGCCTAAACCATGGAATTAATGCAGCTTAGTTATTGGCCTGCCATAAAGTAATATTTTTCTACTTAATATCTCAGATTTCAATAAATTCTTATCTTATTTCTGAATTTGAAGAAATTCCTCTTTGAGGTATTGCTATTGGCTGGAATCTCCTTGTATTGGACTGACACAAATCCTGCCCAGAAAGGCTACACACTTGCTCTTTAGGTAAATCAGCAGCATTTCTTCAGATGAGTGGGACTGTTGAAGTGGTGAAGATACTGACAATCTTCCACAGAAATCTCTGCATAAATTCAGAGCCATTTCACAAAATTTAACTTTCTCTTTTAATGTTTTGTTAATTTCAGAAGAGAAAATCAAGATAATGCATTTTCTTTACAATGCTACAGCATTACAGCAAGTTAATATGTGTTACTGATTTGGTATTGAGGGTAAATTTTTCCCACAAAAAGCGTTGATAAAGGAATCAGTGACAGAAATCAGTGACAGAAGTGTTAATTCAAGTGCCGCTATGAGTTAGGCTACAGTCACTCTGTTGGGCTTTTCAGATGTTGTAAACACCAGTTTTACCTATTTTATTCACTCTTGCAGACACAGAGCTTGTATCTTGCACATCATTGCAATGTGAATGCTATTTCTTCAGCTTGAGTTAGCTGATGGGTGGTAATTTCTAAGTTGCTGTATCTTGATTTTATAGCTGAGACCTAAATAAGGAGGGAACCAGGATGTTCGTCAATCAGAAAATACAAATTCCAGGAGAGAGTGAGGAGAAGCTTAAAGGCTCCAAGCCACTGCTGTGTATTCCTCTAAATTCACGAGTGTTGGCTTTGTGGTAGCCATCTCCCACCTCTGTAGTTCCTGTTGTGCCCATACCATCACCCCCAATCCCTGCCCAGGGCTGTCCACCGGGAAGTTGCCTGAAGCTGGTCCCTCTGGGCATTCAGGAGCTGATCTGCACCTACCTCAAACTCCTGTGACAAGGCAGAAGTGGCTCCAGCCTGGCCTCTCGTGCTTATCTGCTCCATGCCATTGACCCCCGCTCCAACAGCACAGAGAGTCCCGGGAGCTCCCCAGCAGGGCTCCTCTCCAGAGCAGCATGGAACACATCTCCACAGCACTGAGTGGTTTCTAGGCATTATCTCTGCTTGAGAGATGAAGAGTTTAACTCTTTCCCAGAAGAGAAAAGTGGCACAGGAGGCTCGGTTCTGCAGTACCCTCTAGCTGTGGGTTCCCAGTGTGAGGGCCACAGGAATGGATTCTGAGATTATCCAGTGTTTTTCTGCACAACTTGCTGACTTTGCTTGCATTGCTGAGGTGTTTCCTTGTTTCATACAACTTTGGCTTCCAAAACACTCATCTTCTGTTCCTGGCTGTTTCAGCATTTTGTGCTGCTCCCAGTTCAAACCCCCTCATACTTTACCTCTGTATAGCCCCTTCCTTACTAATTTAATCTTTCTCTCAAGGGTTCAATTTTCATAGTTGTTTTCTTGCCCAGCTTGCATAGACATTGGTCCCCTTTTCCTTCCTTCCCCTTTCATCCTACCCAATCCCAAACTTCCTGTCCAAGATGCCCAATTACTAAACTACCTGCTGGTTTTTAGCTTACTAATGTGGGCCAGGCAGCACACATGTGTTTGAGATCGTGGATACGGCTTGGCTGAGTGCCCACGGTAGAGCCAGCCCAGACATGGTGATGCTACAACTGCTGACAACCCTTAGAGAGTGCTTCTCTTGCAGCCTAGAGAGCCACTACTGCTTTCAGAGAGTGCAAGAGATGGGCCTTCTTTCAAACAAATTTTATGTCTTACTCTGACAACTGGGCACCCTCTCCTCTGACAATTAGAAGATTTTTTTTTAACATAGGAAAAGCACTGTTTTGCCTAATGTGTTCCCTTCTGCATTCTCCATCCCTAAATAAGGGTGAGGCAAACACTTAAGAAATGAAATTTCAGTCTGAAATGCTGAAATGTGGCAAAGTTATAAGAAACTGACTCTGGGCAGTATATAATGCTCAGAACCACAGTTTGTAGGCGACACCATGGTCTGATTCTTAAAGTATGTTGTAAAGTGAAATTCCAAGGTAAGGTCAGGTTGTAAATGTACCAGGTAAGAAGAGCTGATTGACAGAATGCAATGACATCTGAAGAGAAAGATATGTACAGAGGAAGAAATTGATGGAATTTATTGCTGACACGGCTTTCTCTTGTCTCTCTCTCTTTCTCCCTTTTTATTTGTTCAATTTTGGGCTCAGAAATGAATATTAGAAAAATTAGTTTAATAAAATTTCCCAACTGAAATGCAAAATATTTGAAAATTATTTTAAAGTATACCATGCAGCTGAAATGTCATAGTTAATTTTAATCTGCAACATGCGTCTAATGTCCTCAGGCTATTTCAATGGTGCAGAAGATTGTAATTATTCACCTGTTAAAGTAAATGCAGCTTTGACAGGTCTGATCACAGCTGAAAAGAAGGAATGGAGAGGACAGGTAGACAGATGGAGTTTCAGTATGTCATCTGTGAATGATGCCTTGGTAACTCTTTGGGAGGAATTACCTGGTTATAAAGAATAAAGAAGCATATAATATAAAGTGGACTGGTTCCTGTAATAGCAACTTTTTCTAGGTTTTCCTTTGATGAAGTTTTCTGAGGGAAGGTATTGAAACAGAAACTGTGTTAGTGCAGTTCCCAGCTGGTATAACATATCCTTCCCTGTGGAGACAAAAAAAAAGTGAGATGTCATAAAAATATCATCAGTGACGACCAAAGCGCTCTTTCATAAGTGCTATCTGATATTGTCCTTACAGCAATGGCTCTTTTCTGCTTCGCCTCATCAGCATTTTGGCATTTTTTCCCTATGATCAAAAATGTATAGAGCCTCATTCATCAAGATGTTAATTCACGATTGCTCCTGTCTCTTGAGCTACACTGACAGAGAGGAGGTTTGCTGTTTGAGTGAGGCCCTGTCTGTCCTTGGGACAGGTGAAGGGATGGGGGAGCCCTTGAACTGGCCCTGCTCCAAGATGTGCTGGTACACCAGGGTCACGGGGAGTGCTCTCTGAGATCACACCTTGTATAGGAATATTGTGTCACTCTAGGAGCTTTTTTTCTGCCCTGAAGAGAGTAAAATGTAGAAAATTGAGCTGTCCTCTCATGGTAGCTGGAGAATTTCTCATTTCCTGAGACTTAAGCTTCAGTAAATGAACTTTTTTATCTGCTTTTGTCCAGTGTTACATGCTTTACTCTTTGGAAGGTAATGTCCTCTACAATCTCAATTTTAATTTGTGTATTTAATTATTCTTTTAAGAAAAACACCTTGATCTTCGTTCAGCCCACACCAGTCTTAGTTAATGTTAAGTAGATTAAATCATAAAACCTTTCTCATGGGAGCCTGTACCCACGTAGCAGTAAACTTGGGCCAAAATCATACCACTTGTCAAAGAGGTAAAGTAGGTAAAAAACTCTTTGAAGTGGTAACGAAGTGAGTTCCTGCTGCACGACAGAAAGTTTTGATAAGATCACATTCATTGGGAGAGTACTCACCAGAAGAGCTGTAATTCATTTTGTGAAAACCAAGGTCCCAATGAAGAGTAGTTTGATGGGAAGATCTTGCTGTTCACCCTATTAGCAAAATGCATCCTCCTTCCTTCGTGCGTTTCCTCTGAAGAGGCAGATGTGGATGTCCAGTCAGCTCCCATCTACACAGTGGCTCAGTTTCCTGGTGGCTTCAGAGCCAGTCACAGATGATAATGCTGTGTTTTTCAACTTCAGCGCAGTAAAATCCCTCAGATCTTTCAGTCTTTCCTTGTCTAGGAAAAACATGAACATCTGCCAGGAGAGTGGAGAGCCCTCAGTTGTCCCTCACGAGGCTGTGATAACCATGTCATACTCCTCCCATTCTCCACACTGTGCTCAAAGTATCGTCCGTCTTCCCAAATTCTTGTTCCTTTTTCAGAACCTCATAGGCTTTTATGTGAACTATCCTTTGTGCTTTCCCTGTGCTCAGCTGAAATATTTTACAGGGTAATTTTTTGAAAAATGCAGGATTATAGCACTCCTCAGGCAGGCCTGCTAGGCCGAGGGCCTGAAGGAGAGCCACACAAGGAACCACACAGACACAGCAACAGGAGAAGGCAGAAAAAGAGAGGGCAGAACCCTCTGACTTTTATTTATATGTTTTCACACATCACCGTGGATTGGAGGTAGAAATTACCACCTCTCATAATCCACTGGTCAAAGTATTTGTCAATCATATTTCTCCACCCAGTATACTGGAATGTATAAACATAGGAAAAGAACAGATAGTAACCAGAGAAACCATGGCCATGTTTATAGAAAGGATTCTAAGAATATCACAAAAGGAAAAACACTGAACACTGCAAACTCAGGGCAACACAGGATCAGTGCCTATCTTGTATCTCACCATACTTCAATACTGAATATTATTTTATCTGACCTCTATTTTCCAACTCATTCTGCTTAGCAAACCTTTCTGGCAGCGTGCTGAGAGCCAACAGACAGTTCAGCGTCAGAACAGCACTGCAGACCCTCAATCCCTTCAACTCATGCAATCTCTTATGTAGAGAAAACAATGAAAGAAAAAACAAATGGAGGCTTTCCAGACAACCATGCTATTTGTGAAAAAAATCAGATTTTAAAGAGACTGAAGTGATTAGAATTTCTTTGGGAACCAAGAACCAAGCAAGGGTAGTAGAATCATAGAATCATAAAATGGTTTGGGTTGGAAGGGACTTTAAGAATTCTCGAGTTCATCCAGTTCATCTAATCATCTAGTTCCAACTGCCCTGGCGTGGACAGGGAGGCCACCCATTAGACCAGGTTGCTCATACTCTTATCCACAGTATAGTATTGAAAACAGAAGAGAATGAGTTTTAGTTTTATAGATACTGATTCTGGTGGGTTTGAGGCTTGAAAAAAAAATCACTGTGGAGAAGGTTAAACACCCACTTCAAAGAGACAGAACAAAAAGCCAGGACCTTGCTGGTATTTCCCAGTACATTATGGCCTGTAAAATCCTCATTTCAGTAACCCTGTATTGGCTGGTGTTCTATTTACTTAGGTACAGGAAAGCTCCTTGTGATTCTTAAAGAAGGATTAACGTGAACATCACGTTATCATGAAAAGCTGAGGACAGGCACAGCTCTTAGTCTTTAAGAAAGGACATGATGGTACAAGACTGTTTGAGGGCCCTAAAGGGAGACACTGGATTCCCTGAACATGACCATATATAACCTGGTATCTTAGAGGGGTGTGCTTTTAACCAACTGGTCTTGACCTGTGGCCTCAAACACAGCTGACCATGGTGCCGTGGCATGGACAGGAAAGCAGTTCCACATTCGTCCCTCCTCCTGCAACCACAACAGGTTGTTCACATCTCTTCCCAAGGTACAAATCCCTGATGGACTGCAGCTTGCTGGGGAATGTGGAGGGGAAAAGCAGTGATGGGTGTTTTCCTCCTTAGATTTCCATGAAGTGAACACGGCCAACTGATTTTCATGTCTGTCTGGTGGCACATAGAAAGTCTGGGGAAAAGGCTCCCTTGGTGGACATGAAGAGGTGGATGAAGTTGTTGTGGGATTGTGGGGCAGCATCAGGCACATTCCCCTACATGAGGTGAGGAGGGCATTGCCTCAGCTGTGCACAGGGAGCTTGTCCCTGCAGAGGCCAGATGGGAGGGAATGGCTTTGTGTCCTTCACCTCTGTGTCTCATCACACTGGGAGGGAGGTGGTGGGGGCAGAGCTCACAAATTACCACAGGCATTTTGCACCCACTTGGCGGGCTTGTAGCAGAGTGCCAGCTGCTGACAACTTCCTGCTTGGGCAAATTATACCAGATACTGCTTTGCAAAGTTTGCTGTAATGACTTTAAACAGGAATTTATCCAGGAGCCATGACACAGAGCATAAGTAATTGCAATCATACAATATCTGTGTCATTGATGGTTTCTCATATTTTGTAGTAACTGCTATAGTTCCATGCATAACTGGAAAGAAATACAGTACATTTCTGCTTTCTTAAGAATAAGAATTGGTGGTCAAATAGGGCCTAAAATCATGCTGTGTATTCATGTAAATCTATGTAGTGTGAAATAGAAGCACAGAATCATAGAATATGCTGAGTTGGAAGGGACACATCAAGATGGATTCCAACCCCTGGCACTGTGCAGGACACCCCAAGAATCACACAATGTGCCTGAGAGCGTTTTCCAAATGCTTCTGGAACTCAATACAATCTTGCTTATCTGATACTATCTAAACTAATGTTGTATCCATGAAGCTGCTATTAATTGATTCTGAGCTAAATTTTTGGATATTAGTGTAGTAATCTGCCATGTAAATAATTCACCAAGTTGGGTTCGTAAGAGAAGCAAGGGTGACTTTGGCACGAGTTGTGCCTTGTGTTATTAGTGTATGGCTCCTTATTCCCCAAAGACTCAGATTTTAAAAGAAGGAAGATTCCATACTCTTATATGCCTTTCTAATCAGTATTTTAAAGTTGGGAATGTATGGGCAAAGCAAAGAGTAATTGATTTAACACTTTTTTGTGGGTATAGCTTTCCAAATAAATTACACTCATGATATTGCTTCTGGTAACATCTGCATGTAAATGAGGCACAAAACAGTAACGCTACCTGTCAATAATACACCTTCTCTTTTTGCATGGAAAGTGTTTCTGGTGTGTGTCAGTGAAAGGAGGTCACTGAAAAAAATTAATAAAAATGCTGAGGAAGGAATGAAAGCAATGACATTTAACCTAAAATAGCTGAATACTGCTAACCTAGATCTGAGTCAGACCAACCCCTCTCATCCCAAAAGAACCCAGTGGGTCTAACACTGCATCTGGCCAGTGGGTTTTTAGCTACCTAGAGCCTTTAGACGTGAATTTATTTTTAAGGAAAAGTTAGCAGGTGAGCTAAATCTCGCTTAACAGTGTAGTTCTTGTGAAAACTGCCAGGAGAAATGAATAATAAATGTCTGTTGATCTTTTATTTTCGCAGGCATCAGGGTTATGTTTATACCTACAGAGTGTCCCAGACAGAAACTGGATCCTGGAGTGCTGAGGTGTGTACTTCTCCCTTCCCTTCTGAAAATTTCTGCAGCCTGTTTGATAAAGATTATAGATTTAATGAAATATATTCAAACTATTCATGTTTCTGCCTAGTCTGATTTTCACTGATGGTAATCGGTCTAGAGTGTATCCATCAGCAAGATGTCTTGGTGCCACTTCTGACAGTCTAGAATGCATAAATTAATTCCCTGTTTCATTTCAGCTGTTGCATAATGCAATACTGCATCATTTTGCATCATTTTAAATAGAAAGAATATTGTGGTTTTATAATTTGACAAGCACAATCTCTTTCCTTCTATCTTATGTACCACCAATGTCAGAATATTAAAGAAATAATTTTCAACATATAGTGTTTTAATTCGTTAATCCAGATTAATTAATCATTAGTGCAAAATATATATAGGGTAGCCAAAACTTGATACAAAATATATTTTCCCCCATCTGACAAGAAACTGGTAATTTGGATGCAGAAAAACATTACTTGTAATACAGACAACATTTAGGTTGACGGAATTGGGGCGTTAATCTGTACTTATTTTATGACTTTTTTGTTCTTTGGATGTACTCTGTGTATTAACTAAAAATTATCTTTCTGTTTGTATATTAATGAACACTTATTACAAATATTATATAATTTCTAGACAGGCATAATTTCTTGGCCATTACTATTTTAGAAGTGATTCTGGAAGACAAAACTGATTCTTGGGGTTACCCCGAAAAGTTCAGGGGTGGCAGTGACTGGTATTACTGTGGAGTAGATAATTATCCATGTGACCCTTAGGAACAGTGCCCAGTAATTCTTTCTAGAAGACATCAGGAGCACCCTGTACGGGTTAGGATTTGTAGTGCCCAAGACAGAAGTTTCTCAGGACAAAGGTCAGGGTGACAGTGCACCCATCATGCCAGGGTAAGCACTGGCATCTGTGAAAGCATTCCAGGACCCCAGGGACCTCCATCTTTGGAGGGTGATTCCCTGAGTGAGGCTGCAGCCTCCTTTAACCCCAGGTGAAATCAGCATCTGCAGTGAGGTTTTTCTGGTGTTATACAGACCTGTTATAATGTCTGGGCTGTGACCTCCACCGGCTCTCCAGGTGTAGCTTTTGGGCTTTCCATGGCTTTCCCTGGTTGTATTTTATGCAAACCTTACCTGAGTTTCACACCATAGGTGTGTGGAAGGCCCAGCCTTCTCTGTACATCCTCTGCAGGAGAAGGTCCTGGCTACAGATCTGTGATACCAACCCTTCCCTTAAGGAACAGAAACCCTTCAGTAAATGTTGCTAAGGCCACACTGGCCTCAGCTGTTAGATGCAGCAGCCTAACAGGTCCAACTTATCCCCATGGAATGTGCCTCCAAGGCCAAAATAGGCTCCAGATGCAGCTGGTCCTTTCCTGCCTCTGCTTCCTTCCCTGTGGCTGGCTCTGAGCAAGCTCAGGTCACACCCAACTTTTAAGGATGAGGCAGGGAATTTCAAACAGTGCTGGTGAAATCCCAGCCAGTGTGAAGACCCCAGCTGGTGCCAGGGAGGCTGGATTTAGCTCACAGCTGCTGGGTAAGAGCAGTGTCCCTCGAGGGGGACTATGCTGCCAGGACCTATGCTTGCCTTCCTTTGACTCTGGTGAGGAGGAGTTATTACGAGAATGACCTGAAGGGTTTAACACAAACATTGGATTCTGGATTAAAAGCACACATAGTTTCATTTCATTCTATTTGAAAAGTTGCTAACATAGAAAGATAGAAAAATTCACACTTTTAATAAATAGGTAACATTTGGCTGCTGCCTTTGTACAAGAGCTAGACAGGAATACCCAATAAACACATAAGCCAGCATTGAATGCTCTGAGAAGGGTTTGCAAAGAGGCTGTGTGCTTGCTGGAATTTAGTGGTGTGAGGACTCCCTCTCTTTGGCAAGCCCAGGTTGCTCTCTAGGCTTTCTTACTGGTGTTTCTAGGATGGAACTGTCTTACTGATACAGGCTAGGAAGTTATTGGTAAGGAGGTTATATCACTGGCTGCAATAAGTCAGGGTCAAAAATAGTAAAAAGTCACTTGTAAGTTTGCCTAATTAGCGTGGCAGGCAAGTGTGGGTAATTTGTGTCGGCCCTCGGCCAGCTTTCTATCGCCATGCTGCTGGAAATTGCTCAGTGTAGGAAGGCTGGGATGCCCTGGGGAAAGCAGAGAGCATTGCAGCTCATTGACTCATCTTGAGCTGGCACATCAGGGGTCCACATCCACGGCTGGCTCCTTCCCTGGGAGCTGTGTGCATTTCTGAGGACAAGGCCTGTGTGCCAGCACAGGCACTGGGCCCTCAGCACCCCTTCTCACCTCTCCCCTTTTGGCTTTGCAGACAGCGCCTGGGGTTCACCGGAGGCTCTTTCGGAAAGTGCACAACCTCATTTTGGCCTTCCAGAAACCCAACCAAGGCATTGTAACACCCCTGCAGAACCCAGTTGTCAACCACACGAAAGCCAACTACTCCCCAGGTACTGGTGGGGGGGAGAAATCCTTGGCTGCAGCTGAGCAGAATTGCCCATAGTGGCAGGGATAGAGGTCTTAGACTTATTTGTATATTTGACCTGAACCAGCCAGTAGAATGACATTGCCAAAAATGTGCCCTAACTTTCATATCATGCGATTGAAGTGCTGTCACTCAGGCGCTCATTACAGACAGGCCTGTCAATGTGATGAGAAAGTGGATTTTGAATATGTATTCCTGAGTGCTATGGCAGTAATGGCTGCCATCCCTCACCAGCACCCTCACCCATGGAGGTATGAGCCTTCTGGACTGTCCATTTTCTTGCACTGTTCATCTGTTCATATATTTGTGATTATTTCTCTTAGGGAAGAATGAAGGCTATGACTTCCACCTGCAGCCATCATGAGGATGTCTCCCCAAGCGTGACATAACCACATCTTCCAGCATCTCCTCTAATCCATGCTTTAAAACAGAATGATTTATATGATAGTAAATACAACTCTGTGAGTTTTCTTGTAACATTTGCAGAAATGTGTATGTCATAGAATTTATTGCTCAAGATGTAGACGTTTAAGTTTCAGAATACTTTGAACTTAGGGTGGGATATGTTTTGGTTTTGTTTTGTTTTTTCCTAAGAGAGGATAAAAAAACATGAACTGCTAAATCCTTTATGTCTTTTTTCCCTCTTTGTACTGTCAAGTAAAAAATATTTTTCCCTTTAAGATTAGTTCTTAATTAATAATTAGCTATTAATTTTACATTGTTTAACTCTGGATTCAGCTTTGCTTTGTTCTGGTTGGCATTTATGCAGAATTGGGCAAGCCTCTTTTTATAACCTTAGGAGAATTGTTTACATTAAAGTGTCCTTGCCTTGGGTGGGTTGTGTGTTTGTCATTCATACAGTTCCTAAAGATATTCCTGAAGTGACACCATGAGGATCACCACTAACTGATTTCCCATCACGCCAGTTGCTCTGCCCTGTAACAAAATCTGTAATTTTCACCGATGACCAAAAGCTTAATACACAGAGTAACTGAGAACACCCAGTGAAGTGGGAAGCCTTCTTCTTTTGTTTTAGGTGTCTCCTGTACTTGAAACAAGCCATCCTTGCATACAAGTTTAAAAAATAAATTATTTTTGCATGACAGCTTTTCTTTTCGGATCTGTGTGTTTCCATGCTGCTGCTGGGCTCCTGGAGGGGAGGTTTGAATCTGCAGGACTTGTTGGCAGTGCAGGGTTAGCATGAGGCTACTGGAGAACTCAGAGTATGTGCCTTTTGCACTTGGGGTGCAACAAGTGTGATGACACTGTGCTAATGGACTGGCACACAGTGGGAAACACTTTTGAACAGACTGGGTGTCCTATAGGCCTCTTGTTTGAGGAGACAGGGCTGTGTTTGAGGAGATGAGGCTGTGTTAGAGGAGATAGGGCTGTGTTGGAGGAGATAGGGCTGTGTTGTGCTGCAGTCCACAGTCCGGACTACCTCTATGTGGGTTTTTGCCAGGTAGGCTTGTGTGCGTTGCTGTGGGCTTTGCAAGGGACCCCAGCTCGGTCCCAGTCTTGTTTGCAGTGAGGATGCATCTGCTCCGGCTGGCTGGTTTGTGCCACCAATGGTCATGCTTCAACAAACACAAATGGTCCTGACCACCAAAAGAATGCGAGTTTCACGTGCTCCCTTCCAAAGCACAAGACTAACAGGAATTGTAGACTGAACCACAAAAATATATGTAATTACAAAAAAAAAACCAACCAAAACCCCTTAAACATTGTATAGGCACCTTTGGGTTGCTCTGGTTATGTTTTATGCCTATACTTCTCTCTTCTGCAGATCTTGGAAGGATGAAAATATTTCCTAAGAGAGAAAGAGGTTTTTTCCAGAAATGCCAGTCTGCAGATTCAGGGAGAAGAAAACTGACTGAATTTCACCAGACACAGCCACCTGCAGCTTGGTGGCACAATAAGAGGCCCTGCATCTCCTTAGTTTTCATCTCACTAAAGGCAAGTTGGATGTGAACAGTGACAGAGCTAAGTGGCTGCAAGTCCAGGATTCAGCAATGTGGGGATGCTCCAAGCAACATTTGAAAGGCTGAAAGGTTTACTTTTTTACCCCCTCTGTGTGTGTGAAAGTGTGTGAGTGAATCAGTGCAAGCAATAGAAGATTTTCTCTGAAGGACAAGTTTCTTTTAAACCAGCAATGGGAATAAATGCAATAAATGAACAGCCCTGTCTTAACAGGGACTAGTGGGCAACACTGTTGCAAAGTTGTGGTTGTGATATTTCAGTTCATTACTCAATTTCTGTCTAATTGAAGGCCAAATTTCATCTGTGGAGAACTGTCCCATTGTATTTTATACTGCATGTTCATGTGTTGCTCTGTGCCTGTGTATGTGTGCATGTTGGTTGAAATTACCTTAATACAGTGCCATACAGTGGCAGATCCAGCATGATTTCCTCTTTAATAAAATATTTAAAGGCTGGTTTTTAATTATTACATAACTGCAATTACAGTGCAAATGCACTGGCTGGTTTGCTGTCACTTGTGCCCATTGAAGCTTTCCCTTCTCCTCCCTGCCTTAAAGGTTTCCCAGCTTGCTGTGAGCCTGCAGCATCTGGTCCCCAGCAGCTCCTCTCAGCTTTGTGCTCCTGCACACTATGCTTCCCCAAAGCCCAGGGAGCTGCTGGGGGCTGCAGTGTGTGTGTGCAGCCTCAGCTTTCCTGGGGAGCTCTTCTGCTTTCCAAGTGCTGGGTCTAAACCCCTCCTTCACCTGGCCTCTCCTGGGAGCAGGAAGAGGTGTGCCTGGAAACCATCCCTGGCAGATGATTGCACGGCGGTAGGGATACATGCAGTGGGAAGAACTTTGCCCAGGGGATGTTTCCTATAGAACTGTCCTATTGACTTGGGGCTGAGGCTGAATGTGGAAAACCT
Organism: Pomatostomus ruficeps; assembly: GCA_013400735.1. Classification (NCBI taxonomy): domain Eukaryota; kingdom Metazoa; phylum Chordata; class Aves; order Passeriformes; family Timaliidae; genus Pomatostomus; species Pomatostomus ruficeps. The sequence continues at coordinate 77,182 of VYZT01010521.1, forward strand.
GCAGCACACGAGCAGCAGCCACTTGCCTGCTTTGTGGTGCAGTGAGCTGAGGATAACTGGTTTGACTATGGTTGACTCCAGAAGTGCATTGTTCTTCTGAAAAATACATAAAATAGGCCAGAAGATGCCATTTCTATTTAAAGTTGAGAGTGTAGTTTCAGTTTCTGACGTAAATTATTGAGACAGAGGCTTGTATTGTTTCTTTTGGGTACCCAAGGGTCTGGAGTTGCTGTAGGCTTAAACAAGGTGGAAACAGAAGCTGATGGTGCCTGTGACACAAGAAGTAGATGCTTGGTTATGGGAACAGTAACATGGAAATGACACAGATTTCATACAATGACTTAGGTGTGAAGAGCTACAGATGGTTTTAGAGAGCAGCAGTTGCATGTTGTGGGCATGACTCCCCACATGATGTCAGTATCATCTGCTGCTTCCTTCCCACCGTCTCCTTCAGGCTGCAGCCCCACCGGGCCCAGCCCCTCGCTGCTGCCCTGTTCCACTGCCCGCCGTCCCAGTCCCGTCCCCTCGCTGGCACAGCCCCAGCTCTGGCAAGTGGCTTTGAGCTCACCGTGTTACCGCTGCTCTGGCCCTCTCCCCGGCACAGGCACGGCTGTTCGCCTGCAGCAAGTGACGCTCCCCCAGCTCGGCTTTGCCTCCGCTACGCCCTCCCCTGCTCCCTGTCTGGGGCTGTGAGAGCCCTGCTGCAGCGCCAAATCAATACCGTCTCCCAAGCTGGTTCTCCTCCCTTTTCTACTGGAGCACCCCTTTGAAATCGCTTCCTTCTCATCCACCCAGCACAGCCTCAGCCCTCCTGCTCGGTTTTTACCCAGCCCAGCTGCTCCAGGGTTTTTTTTCACCATGTAACCTTGCCTTTAGCTGTAAGCATTCCTTGTGCCCCCCATTCATGTACTACTCCTCTCTGCTGCAGGTACCAAGCTTTTAATGTTTTATTTTCCTGGGCACATACTTTGATACACACAGTCATTCATCATCATCTATTTGAGGCAGCTCTAAAGAACATGTAGATACTTAAACTTTGCTACTCACACTACCAGCACCATTGACTTCACCCACCTTGTTATTAGGAGTGCAAAGGCATTTAACAGAACTTTTTTCTCTCTTGCATTTGCTTTGATGAAATATAATAACCTTTGCACAGAAACTGGCTGGGATTTCACCTGCAGTGAAACCTGCAGAGTTATAAGCATGAACTTTGATGAATCAGAAGTAAAATTAAATCTTGCTAAACAACATCCTGCCCCCAACTTTTGAATCAATCAATATTGGCTGAAGTCCTTATGTAGCTCTATGGAAGCACCTTTTACTGACATGACCAGAATATCTCAAATACTGATGTAAACTGATGTAAACAAAGATAACATCACATGCCATAAGTTTGCACCTTTATTTTTTAAAAATGAAATAGTCAAAGTACTTTCTTTTTCAAATATCGACACATAATATATTAACTTTCAATATTTACAGTGTGTTGCTGGGATGTTCTTGTAGAAAATGCATGCTTCTGGTCTGAAACCCAGAGCAAAATGCATCAGACCATTTAACTGCAGCCATAGAACATAAACCTGTACAGTATCCAGTCACTATTCAGCACAGGAGTTAGAGCAGGAATAAAAAAATTGGGATCTATTGTTTCCTAGCAACGAGGCTGAGGCCATTATAACACAATTTCTGTAAGATCAGAACCTCTAACTGGTGTTAGACAGAAAGTGAAGATCTTGGCATACATTGTAAACATTTTTTACTGTTGATGAGAAAGCTAAAAAGGAACATTACTTTGACATATATTGTATGCTATGCTTCTCGTTCTTGTTTATTGACACTTCTGCCAGAAGAGTATGGAGATTTTAATGTTTTATCATGGTTCATACAAGTAAAATACTGTCAAGGACACGATCTGATATACTAACATTTAATAAAAGGCTAAAGTCCACCACGAGATCTAAGGAAAAACTGGAAATTGTCAAACACGTTTCCTTAGACAAATAATGGCAGGTGACAAATGCCCAGACAAATCCACAGCGAGTCCAACTCCACCATTCCCAGTTTCTGCCTGGAACTGATTCCTCTGGCAGTCAGGGTGCTTTCAACCTGGTAATGTTTTGTATCAAGGAGAGGTTTAAATAACAGTCAGCATGTGATGGGAAACCCTTGGGGCTGTCGGCGCAGCCTGAGCCAGGTGTCACCCGGGTGTCACTGCGTTGAATCAGCTGCACCCCGTGGATGCCCTGGCGCACGTGGACAGCCCCGGGCACTGCCTGTCTCCTTTGGCTTGGCTAAACCACGAGCTGCTCTGCCTTAACCACCTTCCCTTTTGGAACAGCACCTTGGCTTCCAACAGCGCCCATCGCTCACCTTGGGGGAGCTGCTGCCCCTGGCCCAGCCCTGGGCGTTGCCGAGGGGCTCTGTGGGCAGGGTGGGACCCCAGAGCACGGCCAGGGCTCGAGGCCACCTCTGCCCAGTGCCCAGCTGAGGGGTCTGAGCTCAAACCAAAGAGCCAAGGTGTGTATACCCAGTTGCACATTGACCAGTTCATATATATTTATTTGGCTATGTTCTACAAAGATATATATATATATATTTATAACTTTGAAATGTTCTAGATTTACTAAATAAATATGAAAGCAAAGGAAATGTTACTTGTACACACTATTTGTTTGGCTGTCATAAAAAATATAGCACATATTTCTCATGGTAGGTACTTTGCTACAGGATAGTGTGCAATAGCGAATTTTATTTATTTTAATTTTAATTTATTTTGCACTTTAATTATTTGATTTTATTTTTCCCTCTTTCACAACCTTGTTTGCAGTGCAGAATGCTAGCATCAAATTACCTGATCTAAGTAACAATAAAAATTTCCATGCTATTGTTTTTCTTTTTTCTCAACAGTGTCGCTAGAGGTTATAGTGCAAAATACAAAATCAAAAAAAAAAAAAAAGAAGAAGAAAAAGGAGAACTATATAAAAGAACCCAAACCCACCAAAAAACCCACTGAGAAATTGCTCTAATTAGTAAGGGAAAAAAACGGAGACTGAAATATTCCCTGCCTCCATCTGAGGTTGTTCATGAACAAGATGGTCCAAAGCTATTTGTTCATGTAGTTCTCACAAATCACTGCTGGCTGGCCCATGTGTAGCTACGATACAACTTCAGTCTCTCATGCTCTTTCACCAGTAACTTGTTTCTTGAGCACTCTCATCTCAACATGAGGTTTATATTTAGTTTCCTAAATTTAAGAAACTGTTATGATGAAGGCATTTTTTTTGCTTTTGTAACTGGGCCATGTAATGTCATATGAGTCTTAATGAAACCATATTCTCGTAAGAAGTATTGTTCAAAATGTACTTTAGACTGCACCCAAGAAATGGGAATATGCCAAATCTACTTTCAAAGACAAACTTATAACACATTTCACTCTTTGACCTTTTGGCATAACATGAGAACAACAGTAATCAAGGCAGTATTAAAAACCACAGCTGTAGGTAATACAAAGTGCATTTCCTGCATATAATACAAATATAACTTTAAGAAACTAAAGGCACAAGCTAACTAAATATGTATTACATACTAGAAATGCACAGTTCAAGGTAACTCTAATAGCTTCAAATATTTGTTTATAATGGATATTTAAAGCAGTTTGAAAATGATCCTCATTAGTGAATTGCAAAAAAGTATAATTGCTTAAAATATAAGTAAAATAGACTCTAATATTGACATCTTGGATCAGTGATAAAATACATCATCACATTTATGAATGCACTCTCTATATACAATTCATAAATTATTCTTCCATTGATTAAAAGCGTATTAGAGGCTCAAGGATTTGAAGGTCCATTTTTAGGCTGGTGTGGAGGTATTCAAATTCTCCGTGATTGTATGGAAAATTACAGAAATCTGAGCTGTCAAACCTGGATGTTGCCAGCTCCCTGTTCTGTACATTAGTTAATGATGAGCCTGATCACAATGTGCATGTGCAGATTTTGGTCCACAGGTCCCCCTGGCTGGGGACAGAGGAGGATTTCAGGGGCCAGGCTCCCACTCAGCCTGATCCTGCACCCCCAAGGCTGCGTTGGCTCCCAGGGGAGCAAAAGGAATCTGGGAAGAGACGGTAATGGGGTGAGGCTGAGACCTGAGCTCAAACCCCAAGGAAGCGCTCAGGTCTCAGGTCCCAATTCAGGCTCATCTCTAACTTGGGTACAGTCTGCTCCACTTGCCCAAAAACAAAGGAAAAAAGAAAACTGGGGGGAAAAAGGAAGAAATATAAAGAATGCACTTTGTTGGCTTCTGTAAATATGAGCAGAAATTGTTTCAATATATTTACTATGTCTATTCTGAAAGAAATGTGCAATAACTTCACTGTTATGGGTACACAGGCTCTATAACAAGACTTCTAGATCCCTCTGGAAAACTGCTTGCCCATCCCCCCTCCCTGTGTGCCTGCCCCACCTCCTGATAATCAGGTCTTTTAAAAATGACAAGCTGGAGGAAGGATCACCTACTCTGCTATGAAGGAACTGTGCCAGTAGTGCATGATACCTTGGGAAATAAAAATTTCTGTCCATGCAATATAATGTTTTTCTATGTGCTCTAGATATTGAGCTGAAAAGTGAAGAGTCATCCCCGAAATGTTCTACGTTTATCAATATATTTACTACCCACACTTAGGTTCATCAACTCCCAACCCACCAATCTTCTTCCGACTTGAAAAAATGAGTACTACAACAGGATTATTAATTTGAGATGAAAAGAACGCAATGCCTAAAACCAACACCACTGCAACTCCCAAATCATCTGCGTGAAGACAAGTCCTGGCCCAGTGACTACAGACAGGACTGATCCTGCACAGCCTGATACTGCTCTGTGAGGGCTCCCAGCTGGGTTGTCTCCCAAGCACTGGGTTAAAGCACAGCCTGGAGCACACATGCCAGTGGAGAGCCTCCTGAAGACTACAGTGCCCATTGAGCCTGCTTTAGCCACCCCATCTATGGCTGAGGCCTGGCCAGCGTGGTGCCAACCAAGCAGACTGGCAGCTCTCTCTGTGTGTGCTGCCAGGCCCTAGTACATCCCAGTGCCGAGGGACACCCTGGGAGAGAGGCCTGACATGCACGAGAGGACACAAGGCAATGTTCAGCATGGAGCAGCTGAGGGGCGGCCATGGCCGAGCAAAGGCCACAGAGGACATCCTTGTATGTACTGAATCCAACCCAAGTCAGATTTCCCAGGTTAGAAAATCCTTTAGCTCTTAACTGTGAGGAACATGTGTGGGGTTGGTGAGCAGCTGTGAAGTTTCCATACACAGTCTGGTTTCTGTATGCAATCCCTTGAATTTACGGGAGATCTCATAGGGATAAAAACCATCCAGTAAATATGGGTTGCAGAATCAGGCTCTGTAACCATTTAAGTAACTGGTGAATCATTAAATCAACAACAACAAAAATGTCGTGTTTCTTTAGGAGAAGGCAGAGCATGTGGCGCTCGCCCTACCCCGCAGGGCTGTGCGGTGTCACCCCGGGCACCTCGCGCGCAGGTCGCGCCGCTCGGCTTGCAGGACTCTGCTTCTGAAATTTTTGAATACTGCCACACAAGAACTAAAAATTGTCACTGTCATCTCTCAAAGAGTTAAACAAACGATATTAAAATACCATCTTCTGTCACATTTAAAGGCAGTTGGATATGTTTTTTCCTCTATATTTATATATACAGAGTTCTGATCTAGAAAAACCAATACAATAAACCATTTTATGTTTAAAAACAGGCAGTCTTTGGTGACGCAAAGGCAGAGATTTTCTTTGTTACCTTCTGCCTATTTCACTCTGTCTCATGAAGTGAATATTATTGGCACTGTCAGAAAGTTCGAGATACTGCTCCACAGATAAAACAAAATATCCATCATAGCCTTGTACCCGCCCAGTGCTTAAAAGCTGCTGTTTCTCTCCATCTGTCCACGCCCGAATTCCTTCTTCCCCCTCCTGCAGCCGCCTCTGCTCCTTAGTCCAGGCCTGAGCCACGGCTCGCTGCCTGGCTATCTCCAGGACATGGTTCTTTTCCTCTTCCACCGTGGTTCCGTAGCGTACATTGAAGCAGAGCGCGCCGTGCTGCAGCTGGATGTCGGCAAAGCGTCTAGTCCTGCCGTTGATCACGGACGTCATCTGCGACACCGTCACGTTGACGCCGTTCTCCAGGATGCGGCGCCCTCCGGTGCTGCCAATCAGGGCCAAATCTTCTTCCAAAGAGCCCAGCTTGATGAAGTAATGGGTGTCCCGGCCCTCAATGGTGAAATGCAGGTTCTCCAGATAATGAGCATTGTTGAGGATGGCGGCAATGCGTCGGCTGTCCTCGTTAGCCACCCCAATAATGTCAGCTGTCACTATGCCGTCCTTTATAGCGAATTTGATGCCTTTTCCAAATACTGAAGGAACAGCTGCAAACCTCAGTTGCTTCACTCCTTCAGAACACTTGCCATCACTATACCTGGGTGTCATAGGAAGTTGGTCCAAGGATATAAAGTTTCGGAGTTGCTTTTGTAGCTCACATTGAATACCAAGGATAGTCTGGAAAAGAAAATATCAATCAAGTTTGCAGGCAAAGTACCCTGCAGTTCATTATAGTATCTCACCCTACTCATCTCTTAATTGCTTAGAATGGATCTTTAATTTGTTTGCAAAGTATTGTGCAAACCTACAGAACCTGGGCATATGCACAGGACTTTTAATCACTTGCAGTAGTGCTTTCTGTCTCTTCAACTCCCTCATTTCTAGGAAACAAATGGAAATGTGTTTATCACAAGTACTATTTTTGTATTTGTTCTTTTTATTTTTCCTCCCCCTTAAACTGTTACTCTAATGGCTGGTTTTTCAGCCCTTAGCACTTCAGGGAAACCTGAATCCAAAGCTATGCCCTTGCACGTGGCTCTGCTTAGTCTCTGTGTGTTTAATTACATCTTCTCTAGAACCACAGGAATGAATTTTATAGCCCATTCTTCTAGGAAAAAAGGTTGTGAAGGTCTTGAGACACTAGAACAACAGGCAAGTACGTCACATCTGTAGATCTTGCTCCCCAGAGAGGCTAGAAGAAACTTTATTCCAACCCTCTCCTTCTCTTTTAACACTATACCTATCACTACATCTTTTCTGTGCCTTGGAAAAGCTTCTTTAACATCTCAGTGATAATTTTCCATGAACATGTTCCTACATCTGGCATGAGCTCTGACCCTCCACCCTTCTGTCCTTGGTGGATGGTAATTGTCTTAAATGCTGGGAACATGAATGTGAACTCTCAATGCCTTGTGCTTCCCTTTCCTGACTACAATAGAGCAAAGGCTTCTTTACAAAATCGTATTTCTTTGTTAACAGATGCTCATATGCAAAATGTGAATGCCTGCTCAGAATATCGGTAGTTGATCCTGTTGCAGTCACATTGATTGCTGGACTCTGATAGCTGCTGTCTGGCTCTTCAGTACTGAAAATAAGCCCCGGAGTAAGGCTGAGATTTACAGACCCCTTACAGATCCATTACAGCATTTCTGTTTCCCGCAATAATTATGCAGAGGTACTGACTTGTAAAGCTGTTTATACCCTCAGTGATTTTGCAGTGCTTGTGGCATCTTTGCTAAGAAAGATGAAAATCTGCTGTTTTAGTTTTTTAATTCCACAAGATTTTCTGTGTTTTTTTCAATATTCACACACTTTTACCCTTTTGCCTATTCTGCACCTCAGATTTGGATATTTTCTCTATAAATAGCTGCAAATTTCCTTCACGGTGTTGCTAAAAGCTTCTCCTTAAACCTCTCCTCCACTCTGATGCCAGTATGTAATTGACAATATTAAAGTTTCTAGCATTCTTAAAAAATTTGCCTTGCCCATCATGTTGAAAGATACAGTCACCTTGTTTCCTTGGTATCCAAAATTTCCTATTAAAACTCCTTAATTTAGTATTAGAAGCAGCTGAAGAGAATGTTTGCTAACCTTTCCAGGATCCCACTCCTGAGTTTTTGTTTGAAGCTGTAGAAGCTCGTATGTTGTCCCCAAAGCTTCTATCTCTGGTTTTGGGAATCCAGGCAGCACGTTGTGCAACTGGAAACCAAACAGCTCTAGCCAACTTCCAATGTCTACAAAACAAGAAAAGGATACTGGCAAAAAGGCACATAAATCTCAGAAAACGTGAGAGCAGTCTGCAGAAACTCCAGCTACGCAGAAATAATGATTTCACATCAATTTATGTTTCCTGTACTAGCTACAGCATTTATTCTAGCAAAGAAATTATTTGGTTACAAAGAATAGCTATACTCAAATCAATAGTGTTCCTTCTATCTATTTATAATGGAAAAAATTCAAATTAAGCTGCTTCCATTCTTCCCCTAATTTTAGCAATGAGAAAAGCAACAGAAGCAGCTATTAATTATTTCCTTGGTTACCATAAATGTTAAAGAAAACAGATCAAGCTCAGTAAGATGCAATCTATTAAAGAAATGACTTCAACAGATTTAAGATTAGGGACTTTTTGTATGCAAAAGATTTCCGGAATGTTGAATCCATACCGCAATTTGAGAAAAAGTTTTATTTTTGTGAGAGACATTTTCAAGAGAGACAGGTTACTTTTACCTGTTGTATACTTAGCAACGTCTTGGATTCTGCCAACTGGGTAATTGTTTTCAAATGAGTAGAGATTAAATGGTTGTGGGACAGCATTCAGGTGCTTCCATATATGGTGATTTGGTGTTGTCCACCGACCAGCAATGACATCATAGTCCCGCTGACCCAGATGAACTAATTTAGTAAGAGAATCATAGAGTCCTCCATGAAAACCAATGATAACCTCGAAATCTGGATTAGTGTCCTGGTAGATCTCTCCATATGGAGTGTACAAAATTTCTTTTATGACTTGCCCTCGACTGCTAAACACAGCTAGAGGTGTCCCAGTGTTATCACAAGCAACATAATATTCTTCTCCACTGCTTAATTCCATTGCAATGAGATGACCTTGCAGATCATAATATAGGGATGTTATTTCTGAGCTAGTGTGATTGTACAAGTGAGTAACTCTTATTGGGTTGGAGAGATCAGCATAAAAGAACTGTAAGTGTTGTCCTAGGCTTGATTTGCTTGCAACTCGTCTTCCAAGACCATCGTAACAGTATTGCACAGTCCAGCCAGACACTTTGTTGTACGCTTTGTTCAGCAAACCATTAGAGTTGTACTCAAAGATCTCATTGCCTCTTTGCCTGAGAAAACCATCCTCGTCCATTTTGTATTGAATTTCCCCAAGCCTGGTAATGCGATCTCTCAGGTCGTATCTCAGAGGAGTGAGGCGCGCGCTGTTCCCATGGCTCAGCAAGTTGATGTTGCCATTAAGGTCGTAGCTGTAGCGCCACTGGGTTTTGTCATTCACAGACACAGTCTGGAGCTGCCCATCAGCGTCATATTCATAGAAATACCTTGTTATATTGGCGTCTACGCCCACACGTATGTCACAGATCACCATCCGACCCATGTTATCGTACTGGATGGTCATCCAGTAAGCAATAGACTTGAGAATTTCATACTGCACTTCAATCACCTGACCATTGGCACTGAAGATTTTGGTATGTTTCATCACAGTGGTGGTTATAACTTGGTTTAAATCGTAATTAATGACACTGAATTTTCCAAATTGTTCAGTCCTGCCAGAAACATCGACATAACGGTACAGATCTATGGGAAGGGGCGTCTCGTTGATCATGGCCTGCATGCTTGTGACACGGAAGTTGTTATAGCTGTAGTCAAATCTGGCATTTACAAGCCCTTCTTCACTAAACCTGAAGATCTGGCGACCAATAAGCGGACCTGTCCAAAACAAACAGGGGAAAGAGGAAAACCAAGAAAAATAATGAATTATGGCCCCGCTTTACTTACCCTACAGATCTAGGACAAATAGGCCATGACCTCAAATATAGCCTTTAACCTTACTACTCCTTAGCTGTCTCAGAAAATACCATTAACGAAGAATATGTTAGATTATTCTCTCACAAACCTTTATTAATGCTTGCTCTACAAATTATTTATATTTTATTAATATTTATTTAAATGAATGCTGTTTTATTCATAATTATAATTTCTATTTACTTACAAGATAATTCTAAACTAAATTTATTTCACGTGGTGATTTCCTTCCTCATATAAACAGTCCTTTTGAATTTATGCTATATTACGGTGTAAACAGGGAAACTTGAAAATACAAACAATAAACCAACTTGATTTAGTATTTAGCAAATATCCACACAGAGGAATAAAAACAACAAAACATTCTAAGAGCTATTCCATACCAAGCAATAAAAAGAAAACTGTATTTCAAATGGGACAGCTATATTCACCTATGGACACAGACACAGAGATAAACACACATATTTTTCTATTGAAACATAAAATATAAGAACTTGTAGACATAAAAATAATGGAATTTCATGCCAGGTAAGTGCAGGATCAGGGTGTTGCGAATGAGGAATGAGTGCCATGTTTCAAGGAGCCAAAAACTTTAGCAAAGTAGTCAGTTAGACAAACCTGTCTGCCTGTATCTGATGGTACAGATGAACCCATCATGCATTAAATGTATGGTTTTAATAACCCCAGAAGATTCCTCGTAGGTGAATGTGACTTGTGTGGTATCATACAGAATCTCAGAGAGCCGGGACTGCTTGGTGTACTTGTACAGGACCCTGCGCCCAGTGCCGGGGTACAAGGTCTGCAGCAGCCGCCCGTCCCTGGCGAGGTCCTGGATGAAGGCGGCGCCGCTGTCCGGAGGGGTGTAGATGTTGCGGTAGTAGCCGACGGACAGCATGGTCTGCAGGGCGTGGCGCACCATGCTGGGCATCGTCACCGACTGCAGCGACTCCGACTGGTCGTACTCGAAGATGTAGCGCCGCTGGCTGTGCAGCAGGAGCATCACGGACTGCAACCAAACAGCAACGGCACCGTAAGGAGCGGAACAAGCACATGGGGACCCATCTAGGGAGTGCCTGAAGGTTATGGAAATGCTGAAACAACCACTCACTCTTGTAGGTTGCTCTTACTGTCTGTACAATTCTAAGTGAAGCTTTCAGCTCCAGGAGACCTGGCCAGCAAGGTAGTACAAAACAGGAGTAGAATCACAACAAGTCTAGAGGTAAGGGCCTCCAAACTGGAAGACAGATGTGGCTCTCAGTAGCATTTCAGCCTCATGCTGACTCACTGTGTTGCTTTGAAATATTTAGGGCACCCTCTCAGGAAGCAAAACCAGAGGGAACTTCTTCCTCACACACAGGCAGAACAACTGCACCAGCAGATGTGTCTAGAGGAGCTGGAAAGGAATTGTATGCATGTACAAGGTGTTTAGCTTTTATTGGCATTCTGCTTATCTCTAGCACAGACCTACCCCTTTTCCTGTATATCTTCTTTTAAATACACATTGCCCCAGAGTTGATAGTATCTCCATGCTTACAGATGGATGAAAATAGTCTGCAGATTCTTTGGTGTGACTACTTCTATTGTTTATTTTTTATGTTTACAAAGAATATAATTTCTATATGGGTATTTAGTATTTGCCCTGTGTTGGTTAACTGTGGCTGGTTAATGAAATTGGGTTTGTTTATCTGGCAAACGAATGTGCAAGCACAGCAGACTTTTTCTATTGATAATTAAAGTTTGGGTTCTGTGCGCCTTCTCACCCACCCTGTAAAGTCACAGTGTCACAGAGCACAAGCCAGCTCGTGCATAGTCACTGCTGAAACAAGGATAATGAAAACACAGAATGAAAATGTATGGGGGAACCCTGTAGCCTTCTCCCAGCTCTAGCAAGCGGCTTGGCTGGACCAGAGCACCGCACATTCCTTGCCTTGTCTCAGTTGTGCTGGAGCACCGATGCTGCCCAGCTCTTAGCCCACAGCTCAGACCTACTACCAGGCACATAAGCAAACTCGTCAGGCTTCTGCAGGATTGAGACATCGTGCAAAACAAAGTCTTACATAGAACAGTGTGGCTACTTTGGCACAGAGTATTGGGGAAAGAAATAAGAAAAACAGGATTTTTTCCCCTCTAAGCTAAAAACCCTTCTCTGGGAAGAAAACACTATAAGCTCAGCCCTGCAATGTGTTAAGTAACATTGGCCCTGAGCCACTTTTCTCTGACAAATAAACCAACTGCCCATTCAAAGGGCCAGAGATAGGCTCAGCCTTGGCCATCCTCTCCGCATCCCCAGCCCCCTGCCTGCCCAGGATGTGTCTCTTCCTGCCTTTGGTAAAAGACATCTGTCACCTGTACGGCAGCCAGAGAGCACCAACATATGCCATTGCAGGTCACCCTCTGCCAACTGGTGACGACAGACCTTCACACGGAGCTTTTTCTGATCGCTTTACTGCTGCTCCACCAACCGCTTCCAACATGCACTGTGTTTATTTTGTTTCCACCTTCAGTCAAGAGTCTCCCGTCTGCAGTAAACCACTGGCTGAACTCTCTCCCAGCACTGCTGTGACGCCTCTCTCTGTATACTGCTCCCGTGCCTGTTTTTAAGCTGTCTGCCATTGACAGAGTATGAATAACAAGATCAGAAACATCCCCAATATAACTTTAGTGCCCCTGTGTGCCATTTTTACAGCACTTTGTGGCTTTTTCACTTTTGTCCAGGATAGTAAAAAGATAGACAGTATGAGGGCTGGAGACTTAGTATCCTCTCAAGCCTATTAGAGGATACCATAAAGAGAAAAAAAAATTAATTCCCAATTCATCCTAATAATATTACAATAGATTTTTCAACTCTACACAAATTGGGTTCTAATTGTTTTAAAGGATTTCAGAGGGTAGCTCATAAAACATCCAAAAAGCTGTCTGTTATTAAAGCAACCAGATCCTGGTCAACCACATAATGATTGATGCCGTATGGTGAATCAAGACAAACAGCCAGTGGCAATTACTGGGAGCTCTGCTGGGAATAGACAAATGCTGAGCATCACCACTAGATGTCATTTCTGTCCAACATACACACACAGCCACTCATCTGTTTTGTCTGCCAGATTTTGGAAGCGAGCTTGGAGTATTCAGGAGATTTTATAACAGCATTAACTAATTGAGGAAAGTGACCAACACAGGAGGAACTGAATCAGTAAGAATTATTTACAATGCTAATGTTGTAGTGCTTTTTAAAACCTTAATTATTTGAGCTAATTTTCTAAGGGGTAGAGATTTTTGAAGATGTACAATTAACTCATCAAGTGCTAAAAATGAAGAATTACATAACTATGAATTGGAAGTGAACTATGTAGTTGATTTTTTTTAATGTAAGGAATTACTGGGTCTTACAAGGCTTCAGACAACCTTTAGCAATCATTACATAATTAACACAATGAGTTATTGACTTTAACAGAGCCACAAAGTTATATTTCAATGTCTCATTTTGACAGTGAATTCATCTTTCTTTGGCACAAGGAACAACAGTCACGAAAGTACATTAAATAGCTGGGAGATTATTGTCCATGGTGTGAATGACTTTCCATAATTTTAATGACAACATACAGCATTACCCAAGCTGCTACCTGAACCAGTAGGTTTTTGCCACTTGCTTCCGCAAGATCAGAATTTGGCCCTTTATGTAGAATTCTGGAATAACAGCGTTAAGTTATATGAGTTTATGAGCTCATCATAAACTAAGAACAGACAAAGAGGTTTGGAAAGATAAGTGGCATACATCTTTCCAAAATTACAGTCCATTAGGTCCAAAGAAAAAAATAAGAGATTCCTTCAAAAGGCACATTGCCCAAATATTTGAAAGCTGTATAAAATGCCTGTTTACTTGTAATTTGCAAAAGAGCATACAGACAAAAAAAGCCCTGACAAATTTATCTGCAGCAAACTTCTGAAGCTCCTGGGGTTTGCCAATCTTGTTAACACATGCAAGAAGCACACTGCATGCAGACAAGGAGGAATCACATTTTTATGCATTCTCCAGTCTTGATAATTTTTTTTTTCACTGGGTTGGGTTTAAGTTTTTTGAGGATCAAGCTTAAATACATTCAAAATAAGTACAGCACAGTTTATCTTAGAAGTACACATTTGGAACTCTTTAATATACAAGTAACTTCAAAGTCACTGGATTTCCTCTGTTTAATACCTCCTATCAATGTTACCTCTCCTGCCCCCACCCCCATAGCCTTTTCCTGTGGCTTACAGGTTCAGAGAAAATGTTCTGCTAACTCAGGTTGTATTGGATAGTCCAAGATGTTGCTATTTAAAAAACTTTGAATATGAGTTTGCACTCAGTTCTGAAAGTTTTAAAAATACATTATTAGCTTTGAGAGACAAGATCAAACAAAATGTTACTACAGATGAAGATGTTTGGTTTGTACAACATTTATCTCCACATTTTGTGACCACTACCTCTAGACATAAATGGAACTTATAATATCCAGGGAATTTAGAGGCAAAATCACTATAAAAGCAGAACAATAACTAATTTCATATGAATGTTCCCCCCCCCCAATAAACCCCATAAATATTGCAGTAAGCTTTCTCCTCACAAGATCAATGCCTTGTTTAATATGCAGCACTGAATAGGTAAGCTTGTACTCATGGGTTCTTAATTTTGGCTTAGAAGAACTGTGTTTGTGGGGAGAAAAAAGTTCTCTTTCAGGACTGTTATCTTTCTGACTGTTATCCAGAGTAGCAACATGATTTTAAGCAGTTAGGGTGTCCTTTGTTCACTTGGAACTTGGACTGAGACCAGAAACTTGTTTAGACCTAACAATTAAACAAACCTGAGGTCCTGATAACTTTCTTCAGAACTAAACTACGTCAGGTTTGAGCAGGTGACATGTAGGTCTGAGCATATCCAGAGGTATTTTTATCTAGTTACATAATTCTATGCATTTTCTGGTTTGAAAGTCTTAAATACGCTTCCAAGAGGCAGCATTATAACATAGTTCAAAATATAATATAATAAATAAATATAATATAATAAACCCAAATATTTTTTTGCCTTGGCACAAACCCCACTTTTTAAATACTTTACCTTTTCTAGATACGTGTAACTCCATATTTTACCATCTGCCCATGTTCTGGAAACAATGTTCCCACTTGGGTCATACTCCATCTTCTCAGTCCAGGTTCCCCTTTGGATATAGGTGACTAATCCAGAGTGTGAATAAGTGATATTGACCTCGTTGTACTTGCTGATGGGGGACCACAAAATGGGGCGTCCTGTCTGGTCATACATAATGCGAAGAGTGAATTTGCGATGATCGTCGTAAATCTTCCCTGTTCTGGTTACGTGGTCGAAGTCAATGGAGAGCAGGTTTCTGTTGTGGGTCTAAACACAAAGGTACAGTAAGATAAGAACACAATGCATCCTAAGTACACTCAACACATCAACACAGACATGTCTGTGCCAGTCCTAATCCAAGTGAGCAATGGTTTAACATTTTGAGCTGGGCCTTACTGAAGACAAGAAAATAGAAAAGATTCAGATGAGAAACAGAAGGACCAAAAAAAAAATTGTTCCTTGTATTCAATGTTGTTATATTTGGCATTACAGGATGTTTCCATGTGCTAAACCCTCATCTCTTCTCTCACCTTTTCCTGAATTTTTCTTCTTTCTTCTCAGCTGTGGATAAACTTCTTGATTCCAGCCAAAGACGTGTAGCTAAGCCCACAAACGAAGGAAGATCTACTATCTCACATCCTCTCTTGAGCTCTGGTAACACTGACAGGTCGGCTGCTGCTCTGGGACAGCCCTCACAGCCCAGGTCACATCCTGATGCTGCACAGGGCACAGCTGTGCTTGCAGCTCCTGCAGACTCTGCTCACCAGTGTCCTCATGCTTCCTCACAGAACCACTGCACTCCCAGGCTCCTGGAAGCCAGCAGCAGCAGTGCCTGGTACCAGCCACATTCCTTGTTACAGCTCTCACCGCATCTGGGACCAGCAACTTGCTGTGTCTGACAGATGGACAGCAGCCCAATGCTCAATTTGAAATCAAGTTCAAAACTGAGTCAGATTCATGAAGACAGAATACATATCCAGTGTCATCATCAGCTGCCTCCTTACTTCATTCAGTCACTGGGCAATCTCTATTAAACGCCATTTAAATCAGAGATATAATTTAGGGAACCATAAAATATTGTTCATTGACATGTCTTTTTCAGATCAATGCTCAATGTGCTTGTTGCGTTAATCTACCACATTTTATCGGATCACTCTCTTCCCATGAAGAACCTCCTTACAGCACAGGCAATGCCAGCACAGGTGTCAGCACAGAGCATGGCTCAGTGCTTGCTCCTCTCTGAGTCCTGGAGGCACAGCCACAAAGTAAATGGTTAATAAACCCTGGTTAATAATTCAAGATGTGATTAGAATGAACATTTCTTTCTTTCCTCTTTCTCTTTTCAGATACAAAATAATCTGAGAATCTAGAAGAAGCATGTGTTCTTTCTTCAACTACCATTTCTGGGGTTTTATATACACACATGTCTAACTTTAATAGTGTTCATTTACAATAGCTGTAAAATACCTATATACCCCTGTAGACTGCTGTAACTACTACAATTTATGCTCTAATGATAGTTAAGGAGCCCAAGTAAAAGTGATGCTCAGTTCAACTACATTTGCTTGTATACAGACTGATGGTTTAATATAATATAACAGAATATCTTTTAGCAAACTTCTTAAAATTTCTGAAACAAATCCTCTTGGTGGCAAAATAACTGAAAAGCAAGCAGGAGGTATACCCTCTGTCATCCTCATTTATGTTCTATGTACATGTTTAATGCTCTTATTGCTATTACTATCATTGTAGAAGGCAGTTAGGAAAAAGAGCCTTGAATACAAATTGCTTGCAATCTGAGTTTCAGAGACTATACAACAAATAAGAATGAAAACCAAACAGAGGCAGAATTAGCAGCAAAGTGGAAAGCAGCAGCAATTGAAAACTCATGGAGTTAAAATAAGGTTAAAATACTTCCCTTATATTGCACATTTTATGTCTCATTTGTTTACTTTCTTATATTAAAGTTAACGCCCTTCTCAAGGCAAGACAGGATCATAAATGGGTAGGAGGACTCAGTGTTGCTATTGACAAGCTGATTTCAAATCCCAGTGGCTTCATGAAGATGACTCCTCCAAGATACATAAACCATAGTAAGGAGCCCCCTGAGACTGGCTGGAACTTGTGTTCTGCTATGAGCCAGGGAAAACTGGTTTCTGAAAGCAATGTCAGGTTGGAATATCAGCTAATGAAAATAGGGAGAAAATTCAGCTGACTTCAATAATGTTAGAAGTACCTAAAAACATATATTTATTCTGTATTTTTAAAACATTTCTTGACTCTACTTCCTGAAGTTTTTTAGCTAGAAATCATGCAGCGTAAGTATCACATAAACGTGCACTTCTTTTGATTTAATTTCCAAGTGTATCCTGTCCACCCTGTCTGATGTGTAAGTTAGATGAGATAACTGCATTCTTTCCTTGTCTGTGTTTTGATTTGAGCCAATGTAAACTCACAGATCCTGGCAGAGGACTTGGTCCGATCTCTAGAATTTGCTGTAAGATTGGTAAATAAAGGGAGGTCATTTGCTAAGCGCAGTAATGAACATGGCTGTCAAAGCCTGTGTCTGCAGGACTTCTGAACACAGGCCAGTGAGGTACTTCCATTGCTGTTATTAGGGGGGAAAAAAAAAAGCAAAAATAAGTACAACTGGCCAAGCATTCAATTTTCAACTTTTAGACATTCAGCCATAAAACCTGGAGTGCATCCAATGCCAAGTTCCTCAAGATATGCAAAAGTCAGGAGCAAGCAGAGCTGCATTCTAATCAGTGTATTACTATGCATCATGCTCATCAGATTTTACAGCACTCTTTGCTTCATTTTTAGAAGTCAATTAAAATAGCAGTTCAATTGATAAAAAAGAAGTCTTGCTAGATTAAGATTGATGTTAAAATGCCTGATTGTACATAGATTTATTATTAATATAAAATGCATACATGCCCACAGACTGTTTTATATACGTTCAGGAAGCGCTGGGGCAAGCAGTTCTGCACTTAAAGGAAACCTGTGGTTAATTTCTGTTTCCCACATTGATTTAGACCCTGAGATAAAGTGAGATGACTGTTCTAGCATTTCAGTTAACTTACTCACTTCTGCCCTATTTCCAGAGCAGGGAATTCACACCAAGCAGAAATCCAACTTCTAAAACCCAATGTTCCCAGCATTATTCAGAACATGCTAACAGTGGCCTCTTTCCAAAACTGGAAATAACTCTAATAAAGTGACATGCTTGCAAGATGGTTGCTAATTGCTATTAGAATTTAAAAAGTTAGGACCAGGCAGAGAATGAAAAGCTTTATTCTCTTTCTTCTCTTCAAGTAGGTCATCCTTTATCTCATCCCCACCTGCCTTGTAATTTATACCTTTTAGCAGTCAAAGCCGTTTGTTTCACTGATGGTATCAGGACTGATTTCCAAGTAACATCTTTATACCTCATTTCTATGCTTTTTTTTTTTCTTTCTCAGAAAACTCTTCCATTGTGCTGGGTTTTTTTCTTTAACTGAGAGCTCCTGCAAGTCTGTTCATTTCCATTGAGAACTGCTCCAATCCCCAGAGCTTTTCTTTACATATATTTTCAAAGTTCAGCATAGTTCTTTCTGCCCTACATTGCAAGCTTTCTAACTCACTTCCTATTGTGCCAGGCATGGCATATTAAGTGTTTAAATACTTTCTTTTAAAAATATAACTCACTAAAAGTTTTCAGAAGGTCTGTCTAGAATCTCATCCAGCATAAGGACTTTCAATGATGCTGTATTTTTTCCCAGCAGTACTCAAGCATCTGTCCGCAGTAAGTCCTAAAGCCATTTCACTATTTGGGGTACTGTTTCAAACACTATAGGATGGTACTTTTGTTCCTGCTGTGCTGCATTTCCTATAATCACCAAAAAAAGAGAGCTGTCTTTGGGTAGATTCCTTTGCTGCATGTTTCAGCTCCTTCCATCTCCACTGACTCTCTGTTCCACCAGCATGCCAAGCAAGCACCTCAGTGCTAAAGATAAACTCCAGGATCCAGATATTTCTGCTATTCTCTGAAGTCCTTCTTCATGGTATTAACAGCCTCGGTAGACCATCTGTCCCTTTCTGTTGTGCCTGTTTACATGGTGTCTCCTTTGTGCAGAATACAATTGAACTTGATGATCTCAGAGGTCTTTTCAAACAGAAATGATTCTATGATTCTAACACTTCTCCTCATTTCCACTCTAAAATCCTCATTTTAGGGGAACTTGTGCTATCCAACCAGGTTCCCTCCAGCCTTGCCCTGACAGCTCTCAGAACGAGAGTCCTAGAGCTCACTACAGCCAAGGGAGTCAGTACAGTCAGGACTGCAATACTGGCTTGTCCTTCTGAGCAGGCAGGGACAATTCCTAAGTCCTCTTGATCTTGGATAGGTATAAAAACACACAGCTTACAGAAATAACAATGCAATGTTCAAGAGCTGGGTTGCTAGTGCATACTTTTGAAAGGACAAAGAATAAAAGACATCAGCATACCAAACCTATTCTTATGCTTGTCCTTCACCTTCCACCCTCTCTCTGGATGAAGGTAAAGCGAGAGGAGGAGGAATACATGAGTGGTTTTGTGCACCGACAGCCTATTCCAGAGGCAGGTCAATCAGCTGACCTCTGGATACCTTCAGTGTTGCAATATTTCAATGAACATCTTATGCCTCCAGCCAGAATGCATTTAATCCCGACCAATTTGTGAATATCCTTTTTTTTTTTTTTTT